>JAANDH010002153.1:0-15487 GCA_011799765.1 Nymphaea thermarum | reverse complement strand
TTTTTTGGTTCCTCCTTCAGCTTTGATCCACTGACCTTAAGGTGAGAATAATGGTTGTGAAAATAAAAGGAAAAGGTAGTATGTGAAAACGAACAAAGAAAATTTTTGAGTGAAAAAATTGTTCTCAAAATGAGATCGATTGAATGTATACATACATAGCCCTTTGAGTCATCAAAAGTATTCTATAGTGCTTTTTTAAATCCAAACATATAGATGATTCTCCTTATTACAATAACAATAACAAAGCAAAAGCTCGATATGTAATTAGTAAAAAATTTAAATTATTAATTAATCTAGTAAGCTAAAACCATTAGCCCTTAAACTTCCATAAAATTGTGAAATCTTTTTTAGATTTGGATTCAGATATGACTTTTCTTTATTTATATTCAAATCTGAATTCTAAAATGAAAATGTAAAATATGTATATAAAAAAAACAGATGTAGTTAAAGGTATATCCGATTGGATCCAATGAGATCCATTGACATCCCAAACAGGGGCGGAGCCAGGATTTTTTCCGGGTTAGGGTCGGGCCAAGAGGAGCGACGAGGAGTGACCGATTGGGCCAAGCTAAAAAAATTTGATTTTTTCAATGTAAAAAAAATTTTTTTTTTCTTGCGCTCACCCGGGCCAGGGCCTGAGTGTTCCCCCCCCCCCCCCCCTCCGCCCCTGGTTGCAACCTATGAAAATAACAGAAGAACATTATCGCATGAAAAGATTAAACCTGCAATATGAAAAAAAGAACCACAAATTCATACCATGCCTAGAACACATGCTACTAGTTGATTTCCTGCCTCTGCACAATCGAATAAAAATGTCCATGAACCCTGTCTGTACAGCCACCAGCCCAGCCTTCGAGATCCATCCACAATGGTGGCTCGTCTGTGCACCCGTCTATCCCTTGCAGCTTCACACAACATCTTGCACCTATGCACCCCATTAGAATCAAACCCTTTAGAGAATCAAGCAGAATGCTTGAAAGTAGAATTTGTGGGAGATGATAGAAAACTTACGTGAGCTTTATGTTGGCAAGATCAAGAACTGACAACATGGCCGGCGACGAAGAAACAACGCGTGCTAAGATCTCCACAACCAGGGGCGGAGGGAGGGGGGGCCCGCCCGGGCCATGGCCCGGGTGAGTGCAATAATTTTGTTTTTTTTTTTACATTGAAAAAATCAAATTTTTTTAGCTTGGCCCGATCGGTCGCTCCTCGTCGCTCTTCTTGGCCCGACCCTAACCGGCCCTCGAATTGTCTTGGCCCGACCCTAGAAAAAATCCTGGCTTCACCCCTGGTTGCAACACACGCCAAAATTGAAACAACCCTATATAAGCTATCAGCAAATACTGCAATGCATTCTTGATTAAGAAAAAGAATAACAACTTTACTAAATATTAGCAGCATATGAAACCATGCATCCCTTTTCTTCTTGTTTTTAAGGTGAAAAACTCTTTAAAAACCGTATCAAATCAATTCTTCCTCTCTTTCCTTTTTCATAAATATGCACTATATATATAATATGTTTTAGGATTCTATATTTTCTATTGGTGGGCCTAAAGGTTGAATGCTATAATAAGGGGAAAAAGGAAAAGGGAAAGTTGCACCTAGTGGCAACTGCAGAGAAAGGATGCATGAAAGCCATGTATTTTCTTAGAATTTTGCTCTTATCAGAACAAAGGCCATCAACAGCTGCAAGCATGAAATGGCTGGAGGGAGCTGATAAAGTTGGAGGTGGTGGAGGTGCTGGCCTGGTCAAGAGTAGGAACAAGGTTGTGCAAATGCTAAGAGACCTATAGTTTCCAAAAGGACTCCTGCAGCTACATCCTCAACCATGGCATTGTGCGGATAATGAGTGCGGTGCGCTAGTAAAAGGTGAAGCATTTGCCTTGAGAGGTTGGGGTGTGAGGAAGACATAGAAAACAACAGACACTTTTGCCCATCCCTATGAAGATCGATGTACGAATTCAATAAATTTGTAAACCATATAATTTTGGTGATGGCAAAGAGAAATCCTATTGCATGTATAGCTATTTTATTGAAATAGAATAGATGATTAAATTCATTTTTGTGGCCAAGAAGAGCGACGAGGAGCGACCGATCGGACCAAGCTAAAAAAATTTGATTTTTTCAATGTAAAAAAAATTTTTTTTTTTTTGCGCTCACCCTAGCCATGGCCTGCCTGGGTGGGCCCTCCCCTCCCTCCGCCCCTGATCCCAAAGTATCAACTTCTGAAGACAAATGGTCTGGATTTTCAAGAATTTGTTCAGACTTGTCCACTACCACAGTTGGTACTTTGTTGATAAGAGGACCATATTTCGCTGAAAAACTATTGCCAGGTACGTCATTATCTGGATCTTCACAATACACGCCATCTACTTTTTTGCCATTAAATTGAAGAATACATTAAATTATTGATGATCCTAGAAATACCCACTTAATATTTGAAGGTTACCGCCTAGAACAAAGTATTATCCCTGAAATTTGTCGATGCATCCATGATCCAACTCGGTAACCAAAACCAAAACCAAAACCAAAACCAGAGAATTGTGAAGAAGAAAGGCAGTTACCCAGAACCGAAAAGAATTCTTTCTACATCCCAATCGATGGTAAAAGTAAAAGAGGTTTAAGAAAAGGGAGTGTGAACAATATTCATTGATAAGGAATTAGCAATTTAGCCCCCCTTCCTGTTGGTGTTCATCGTTACAAAACGTCATATGCAGCATCACTGACATGCCGTGAGAGTGGAAACCTGGAACGGGGAGGATTCTGGACGCAACCCTCACAATAGAAAAGATGACTCATATCCACACCATTGCACCAGACACAAGAAGACATATGGCTCCGTCTTTGAGACGACCAGAGTCCACGAGAAATGCTCAGCCGGAGATTTCGATGGACTTGAGCTCCTCCTTGGGCATGGTCACGGTGAGGACGCCATGTTCCATTGCCGCCCTCACCTGATCAACCCTGGCGTTTTCCGGCAGCCGGAATCGGCGGAGGAACTTGCCCCGGCTCCGCTCGACGCGGTGCCAGCGATCGTTCCCCTCCTCAACCTCCTTACTCCTCTCGCCGCTGATTTGAAGCACGCGGCCCTCCTCGATCTCGACCTTCACCTCCTCCTTCCTTAGGCCCGGGAGATCGACTTTGAAGACGTGTGCTTCTGGCGTCTCCTTCCAATCAATCTGAGCGTTGACAAACACAGACGCCTCGCCGTCGCCGACGAGGGATCGGGCCGTGGAAGGGGAAGCCCTCGAAGGGATCCCATGCGTCGAGGGAGAAAGGGTCGAAGACGATGCTGCGCCGTCCGTAGCTCGGAACGAGCGACATTCTCGCTGCGTCTTCCGCTTCACCAAACAGGAACAGCTTGACCGTGAATGTGATCGGAAAACGATCAGTTGTCTAGCGGAAAGCTCTATCAGTTCTTGGATTACTTTCGGATCTTCTCTGAAGACGGCCAGAATCTTGAGCTCTATGTATGGAGGGAGGGGAAGATGGATCTGAAACGTGTTTCTGTTCCCTTTCTTTCCGTTGATCTGTTATTCCGTTACGGTGAGGTAAATCCACGTCGGCCAACGAAACTTTGTGCACTTTTCTCCGGCGGCCCACAATTTTCTGCAGCATTCTTCTCCAACGAGCCTACGTAGCACGGTAAAGCGGACAGGGTTTTGGACATTTTAGCTAAATTTCTGCTGCTTTTGGTAAAAATACAAAAGATTACGTGCTGGCGAGATATGCTTCCTTTAAACCCCACCAATCGGTTGCAAGTTTGGGTTCATAACCTAATAAACCCGATCCATTGTCTTGCCTGCGGGGTTCAGGGTACACGGTGCAGAGGAGCTAAAACCCTTGCAAGCCAGTCTCTGTCTCTGCCTCGCTCTCTATGTTTTTGGAGGGAGAAAGTTTGTTGCGTCGCTTCACGATTGTTCATGTAATTCCTATATCTTTTGCATGTTTATTTTGTTAGAATATTAGTATATGTGTTTGACTCCAATTCCATGACGTCGTGGTGATCGTACGTTAATGTTGGGGGTCATACAGTTGCCATCTTCCCTATTTCCCCTCTTGTTCTGCACCTGCGTGGGTTCCTGACGGCTTTTCATTTTTGTTGGATTTGCGTGTAGTTTCCGCTGACATGGGGAGCCTGGTAATGACATGATGGGATCTGTACAGGGAACCTTCCAAGATACGGTTGCTTCAAGGGTCTAAGGTGATTTTTTTTTTTTCAAAAAAATTGTGCTTTAGTAAAGAGAGGAAATGGGATTGAGGACGATCGTCCTGCATTATGAAGGAGAAAAAGTGGAGATTTCTTCCTCGCTGTGAGACTCTTTGGACTCATTCTCTTCTTCTTTTGTTACTGTCAGATGCATTAACAAATTGAGCTGATATTTAGTTGAATTGTGCTGTGCTGTTATTCTTTGCTTTTCTCATACAGAAACTTCATTCGCATTTAGGTTATTACGCATATTTCTTCGAATTTTTGTTTGAAAATCAGCGAGAGCTTTCTTTCTCGAAGTAAATTAGTTCGGCTTTGCTCAATAAGAAAGAATCAGGCTCCTTCCATTCAGAAGTCAAAATGGCAAGAATTTTGCTAAGATTAAAAACGACACTATTTCGGTTAAAAGCAGGAGGCAAATGATATAGAAGGTGCACCTGTTTGACGCACAGGAAATAAAGACAGAATTCTTTCCCATCTCTAGTTTCTGTGGAATTAGCTTGTTACCGCATTTGTGAAGCATCTTTTACTATAATAGCTCCTGCAAGGTTATTAAGTTCACCTGAGGATACTCTAAAAGCGGCATGGTCAGTCTATGATGAAATGTATTTTTCTTTTACAGATGGTTACTGTCAGAATGGATCAATCTTCCTTCTTAATTTATCAGTATTTTGATTCATTCCAGGTTTTATTATGAAGATACGTAAGGGAACAACAGTTATACGAAATTGCTTTGTGTTTAAGATATTCAAGTCCGCTTACGGTTATTTGATGGGGTTCTATATGTAGTTAAGACTTAAGACTTAAGAAGACACCTTTGCTTGTCTATTGGTTCTTATGGCAGCTTGCTGATTTAAGGGAAGGGCGAGCTGAAATTTGCCATCCGAATTCGAGCTATAGAAGGAGTGAACGTTTAGCAGCAGAACAAGTATTTCTTATTCCTCTTGAAGTTACAGACGTTGTTTGGTTTCTTTTCAATGTTTATATGTTCTAGAGACTTAAAGAGTTACCCTTGATTCTTAGGTCGACGACAAAATATCTCAGCAAAATGCAGTTGTTGAAGATTGGCTCTGCACTGCAGACATTCGCTGTAGCTTCGCACAATCAAGCTTTCAGGAAAAAGGCAGGCAACCGGAAAACGAGAGATGAAAGGAAGGCTTTAATAGAGTCTTTTATAACACAGTAATTTTTCATTTCCTGATAGTGTAGTTTCCATATGGTTTTGCTTCAAGACTGAAAGTTACATGAATTTCACTTTATCCATGAACTCCCAGTTTTCTTCATTATGCTCTCTTTTTCTTTATCAAAATTGAATCTGCGACTACATAATATTGACAAAATAATCACCAGCTTGGAAAACCTCTTTGACATCCTGTTTCAAGACTTTTCGCTTAGGTCAAAATACTTAATTTAGTGGTATCTGTCCTCAACACACCTACACTTGCCCCGCCTAATGTCTTCCTACTATTTGTGTCCAATGCCGTGCTCTGTCTGAAACAATGTAGGCTAACCCTCATCCCACAAAGCTGATTTGGAATAAAATTTCATGTTCTGGAGAATTTCCAAGTTACACTGGAACAAGAATCATTTTGTTCCGATGCTCCCAAACTCTACTTTCCTTATTCATGTATGAACAAGGAAGATTGCTACTCCTTGAAGTGGGGAAATTCATTTCAGGTTAACTGTTGCAAGCTTTTGGAACACTGGCTGCAAGTAAAATACTCATACAAATACTAGAGTTTACTATTAACTTAGTTTCTTAAACCATTTTATTTAGTTTGTGATGAAAAGAACTATACTACAATAAATCAATAACAAGAAACAACCGTTAGAGAAATTCAAAAGGATGCAAAATAAGTGTATCATAATGCATCTTGGTTGGGTCAACCTATACATGTATCGTAATGTATGGTAAGTGTGTCACAATCATATTTTAAAATTATTTATTAATTCATAAAAAGTGAGAAAATTAAGGAAAATAGAGAAAATTTTGAAAAGATAGGAAAAATCAACAAACATGTATTCTCTCTCTATATAAAAAAAACTCATCACATACATAACGAACATTCATGGTTCATCATTATAAGCCATAAACTGTTTAAAAAAAATAAAATTTAAAGTATGTTACATCACATCAAAACATATAATCCATAATTGTTTCCTATCAAATGAAAATTGAAATTATGTCCGTGACTAAGTAACATCATGATTATCATCAATTAATACGACATCATCTTCTTCGTTGTCGTCCTCATTTCCATTCTCATTTGCTTCAATGTTTGTTTCATTGCTTCATTGTCTTTATAAAACATCAAAAACTCCCCCTCCCACAACTCTTAGGAACCTTGAAAATGAAAGGAGAGAGGTGCTTTTAAAGGAAAACTTGATAAAAAGGGGCATCGGGGCCTTTCACTAAAATGAACTTGTATCATAAGATATGTCCGATATAGGTACGATGCACGAGCATTTTGTGTATCGATGTTGTATTAAACCTATATGATATGTCTGTGTATGATACGTCCATACATATCATACGATACAAATAGCACTGGGTACACCATTTAACTAGTGATGCAAACATTTGTATGGACTCATAACCCTAGTTTTATACAGGTGGAACCTACCAGTCTGTGCCTTAGAGAAGCATTAATGTGTCCAAAGGCATCAAAATTTACAAGAGATTCAAGATTGTGTTATTCCAATGAGACTACTTAGAAACTAAACAGAATTTGTTACTTTGTTTCATCCTATTGATTACTAAGAAGAAGTCTAAAGCTGAACGGTGTCTAATCTTCACAACGTGATATTCCTTTTCATATTTTCCTCTCATTGCTTTTGGCAATATTGATCATGCTTACTTCCTTAGGAACCTTGGCTTTAGAAATATAAAATTTGTGCCATTCTGCTTTCTGACTTGAATCTTTGGTTGCAAAGTTCTACAAGAACTAGTGTTTGGTTCCAATCATATCAATGTTCTTATGATCTATTTGGAATTGTTTTGTCATTTAGGTTTGGCCTCCCATGGTACTCCATACACAATTGCACATGTCTCTGATACTATTTCTTTAATGGCTGGTTGTAATTTTCCCTTTTTTTGGGGTGATTTTGGGTTCTATTAGTTTCTCTGACAAACTTTAAGTTCCTATTTTGAATATTCTTTAGCCTTCTATGAATCATCATCATACATTCATACTGCATGCACCAGGTACAGAAGCTTGAACAATGGAAGTTGCCCCTCACTAAGGCTTACACACAAGGAAGTAAGGGGCTCCTTTTATACTGTACGTGAAATCATGAGGGAATTAAAGCAAGAGACTCAGAATTCCAGCCTTTCCATTTTACCTGTGGAGGAACAAGCTCTTCATAATCCACCAACAGATTGTACCATGGGATCCTTGCAAGCAGAAGGGCTAAACCTTGTAACTTTATCATCTACTAGCGACTGCACAATAGGGCAGGTACTGGGTTCTTTTGTCCAAAGCAGCGATCGTGAAAGCATTACTGAGTGCTATCTAACACTTGCAACCAGCACACCTCAGGGTGAAGATGTTGTAAAATTGAAATCTTTTGTGCAGGAAGTCCGTCTATCTGATTCTGAAGACAATATCTTGATAAGTTCCACTGGCAAGGCTGATTGTAATAAGGAAGAAAGTTTATGCACTGCGGTATTAGGTGAAGATCTGATTGATGAGGAAAATGAAGCAACCCCCATAATGGAACAGAAAGAGCAGGAGCAGATCAGTGTTGAAGGCACTGAATCATTTTCTCCAGTAGCTGAGGGGAGATTGGGGGAAGGCATGACCTTAACAAGCTCTACTGACAGCCCTGATCCCACATTCTATAGTCACAATCACGTTTGCACCATTGAAGTGGAAAAAAGTTGTGACTTCCTTCACAAAGATGGAGATCTCCTGAACTGTGGAACAGAAGATCAGTTAATGAGTGACCTATCCATGGAGGTGAAGACTGGTGAAAGCAGTTTCATTTGTGAACAACTGGAGCATTCATGCTTGGCTGAGTTGAAGGCCACAGATTCAATGATAGAAACGGATCGAGCTATTAATGATCATGAAAATGGTACTATGCAGTCCGATTGTGATGCAAATTCAACAATAAGTTACCACAAGCCTGAGGCTGCACACTTGGTTAATTTTCTGACAGGGAAGAATGATGTATCTGGCCAAGCCGTTCAAGGGCATCCTTCATCAATATCTTTTGCATTATCAGCTGACTTTTCTGATGGTGGCTTCCTAGAGATGGAAGAATCTAAAAAACAAAATGGAAGATCCAGACCAGCTAACGTATCAGTTGAGGGCAAGATCAACTCCAATGAGAGTATTTCTCCCTCCAGTCATAGGAAAAAGAACTTGGGCCTTGAAAATGTAAGGGGTGTAAATTCAGATACTTGTTTCATGCTGACTCCTGGAAGTGGTTCAATGTCTTCCCAGATAACCAATGGACCAGAAAACAGTGATTCTCAAATTGTTAGTTCTGACAATGATGACTTTTCTGAGCACGAAGTCAATCTTCATGAGTTGGTTCCAGTGTCACAGGTTGGTTGGTTCAGGTTCATATTCTAAGTTGTGCACCTGCATTGTCACTCTTTGTGCTCAAATCTGCATGTGTTTCCCCATGTAAAGTACTATATCCTAGTATACATTACTGATGATGATGGTGGTGATTTTACAGCTGGAAACTAATCCAAAACCCAAAATTGAAGAGTTTAAACATGTTGTTGGTGGCACAGAGGCTTATTATATAGCGTCAACTAGACATTCCCAAAATGCGGATATTGTGGCCTCTCATGCTCAAGCAGGTGCCATGATTGCCAGCACCTCAAACAGCATCAGCAGCAATAGTCCTGTTACAGCAACTAGGTATGAATCTTGCATGCGTCGTGTTATTTTCTATAAATCATTTAAATATTATTCACACATTTTGGTTCTTTGCCAGAGTATCACCAGCAGTAGGCCAAAGAACTGTTAGTTCTGCTCGGAAGGAAAAAGAATACGAGTGGACTCAATCAGTGAGACTTAGTCGGTCGATCCTGTACACACATGGAAAATTTCCCATGAAAAGGGAGGAATTGAATATAACAAGGCGGGCAGAGACTAACTCATTTTTGGTGGTAATAAAAGCCTTCCTGGGCGCCTTTTTCCAGGTTTTGAACAGAGTAGTGCAGGCCGTGAGCTCAAAACCAAGGACATAAAAGATTAGGGATTTGCCTCAGCACAAACAGATGTAATATCTCTTCCCCTCCACCTCTTGACTTTGTTCTAATTCTACATGTTTTCTGGATGATAGAAGAGTACAAGGGTCTAGCAACGTGATTCATCTTCATGAGATCTTATTAGGTGATATTGATCTTCTGTTCTGCAGGCTGCGTTAACTCTCACACTTTATGCTTTCGTCCAACTCTATCTTGCACTTTGCAGAGTTAGCCGGACCAGCTGCTGACTCGCATTTGGAAAGTTATAATTCCGTGAGGTTCAGTCTGGCATTTCGTGCAAACACTTCCTGCAGTGCGTTGGGGATTCCGTTTGGAAGTAACTATGTAATTCTGTTGCTATATGCTATAACCAAAGTCGATGGGCATGATCTTGTAAATATGGCAAATTTTTTCCTTGCGTGTTTCATGAACTGTGATAATTTTTTTAGTCTAATGGCGATTGAGCGTTTGTTCAACATTAGTGAAGCTGTCGACATAATGGTGATGACATGCGGATGCTATGAGAAAGTCGCTGCTTGTGAAGTGCAAATTGGACCAATGTGTCTTCTTCATGTAGCATTCAGGCCGAATGACAATGAATATATTTCGATAACTTTCGTGTCATGCCATGCCAGAAGCATTTTATACCTTGTAGTGCATCTGCTTGCTAATTGCTCTAGGCCTCTTATTGTTTAGTATGCTCGCATGGGTAATAGACGTCTCAGTGGAAAGAATTCAAGATGCGGATTTCTGAGTGAGTTTTCTGGAGTTTGAACAAGTCATACCAAGTATTTGTCAAATGGTCCAGACATGCGTCGAATTTTGTCCAGCTATTTGGAAAAAAAGAAGGGGAAGAACAAATGTGTGTACTAATCCAAAGTAGCTAAGACCAAGCAACAAGGGTCTCAACTATTAACACAAAGCTTGCAATGTCGGGAAGATGAAAAATTGCCGTTCTCGACGTTTATTATTCAAGTTGAAAGGTGCTGCTTTGATACTCGTTTTTCTTTGGTGAGTAGAAAATATAAGAGAGCAGCCAGCGTATCGCTGAAGATGGACCAAGCAAGGAGACGTGTAGCCCATGCGATGCTTGCCATGCCGACGTAGCCTGATCTCGGTGAGTTCGGTTCCAAACGTAAGCCGCTAATTGGCGGTCAGGGAAAGTGTAGCCTTCTGCCAGAAATTTAGAAATGTGAAAATTCTCCTTCTAGAATTATGGCCAAAAGTTAGGTCCCTAAATTTCCGAAAAAAAAAAAAAAACTATCGGACAGATCTGGATAAATCATGCATTGCACATGAACCGAAGATTCTTATGGGAGGAGCATCCCATTCCATGTGACCCTTTGTTCATATTAGAAGAATAGTGTTAAGAAAGTACCGCGAAGAATCTCCGAAAGATATTGCCTTCTGTCCTGCCGACATTTGAACAACATGGAAAAGTATTAGGTGCAAACTGTAAGCATTTGGTGCTCTTCCAGACGAGCAGATGGATCATCTACTAATTGGTAGGATGAGTAAAAAAGAAAAAATTTGATTCAGTTTTTGAGAAAAGATAAATTTTAAGGCGTCCCACAAAATAACGTTGTCATTTTTCAAAATTTGCTCATGGACTAAGCAAATTATGCCAAATGAAAGCTGCCAAGTTTTACCCTTTTGGTTCAAGCAAAAGCCTAAAAACTATGCTACAAAGCCTTTAAACCTCGCTGTTTTGACCCGCGTGTCCTTAAACTTGTGTACACAAATTTCCTATTTGGAGTGGAGGGTGGTTTTCTAACACCATTTTATGGTCACCACGTTTCTCTTTTCTCCTTTTATTTCTTTATCGATAATAGTTATCATGAAAAGATCCAAAGTTTAACCTCGTTAACTACAAGTCAACATTCTCAAACCCCAAAATCTTTCAAGCATTGTGCGACACAATCAGCAGAGAAGGAAGACTCCTAAAAATTAGCGCTCAGCCCCACCCTGGTGCCCTTCGGATCGAACAACATGGCGTGGTCTTCTGCATCTGATACAGAGGGTGGTGCGTCCTCTGCATTCTTCCCTCCATTAGCGAACTCAAAGCATATAATGTTCCTGCTCACAAGTTTCATGGAGTTGGTTGATCAACGTAAAAACTAAAGTAACTGATTTGAACATGGTTTCACCAAAGGAAAAGCCATGCATAACTAATTTAGACATGAAAACTTAATGTGGAAGAATAAGATATAAAAATGCTGTCCCAGTGCTAGACACTTTTAACTCATTAACTCAACTTGAACTGGTGATTGACCGACTAAAAACTTATCTACTTTTAACATTACCAAAAGAAAGTTTTCTGGTCCTTTTATTGTACCAAAACCTTGCTTCCGGTTCGAAAATGTTCCTTGTGTTTAAAGTTTACACAGAACATATTGCAAGGTAATGGAACATTCGTGTCTCAAAGGGAAGCCGGACAGCAGTTTTTGTCTTACATATGGCGAGGTTCGTCTTCCTTCACCTTCTTGCTGTCGACACGTTTCAAACATACTTTTTAGTCGTGGCAGCACCTCAATCCTCTTCAGACTCCCAGAGTCAAGGGTTTCGTTCTTCTCGAGTCTGTCACCGTGAGAACCTTCCAGCGCCCAGAAGGTCCAGCCAGAGAGGTAAAGGTGGAGTCGGGCGGGGTGGATTCATGGGTCCTAGGCGTTCCGGCAGGTTGGTGGGGTCGGTGGTGAAAGAAACCAAGATCGTGGAAGAGACCGTCAAAGTTGTCGCCGACGTCGACGACCTTGCTTCGCTCGAACCATCGGCCATCTCTGCGGGGATAATCAGAGAGATCCCCGTGATCGAAATCAAAGAAAGCAAAACACCCCAAAAGAAAGTGGAACCAAAAGCAGCACCGTTTCCTCTTGAAAAGAAACAAAAAGGAATAGAAGCGAAAGAGGTCGAAGAGAAGGAACAAAAGGGCCGTGTTGATCAGAAGAAAGAAAGGAAGCCGCAGGAGCTGAACAGGAGGAGAAAAAGGTTGCGAAGGAATGAAGAGGGAGGGGTTGGTGCTTACAGGAGCTATGTTTACAAGGCAGGTTCACCCTGAGCTGGGGATATCGTCCAAGGCCATGGACGTGTTGAATGGCTTCATGGGGGATATGTTCGAGAGATTGGCGGAGGAGGCGGCGACTCTGCAGAAGCATACGGGCAGGAGCACTCTGTCCTCGAGAGAGATACAGATGGCAGTCAGGCTGGTGCTGCCGGGGGAGCTCGGGAAGCATGCAATATCTGAAGGGAGCAAGGCCATTACCAATTATTACAGGTATCCGGAGAAGAAACGTCGTTGATGTAGACTCGTTGGTTCATGGCGGATTCTGCATTCTGTTTTTCCTGCTTCTGCTCTCTTTTTTTTTTAGATGTTATTTTGATGACATACATACATCATATAGTGGAATAGATGTACCTAATGACAATTTACTCATGTAGATTGAAGCTTCTTTTTGGCATAACGATTAATCACTGTGCTGAGTATTTTTACTGTATTAGATTGATTTTGTTTCGTAGACCATTTGCTTTCTTTCTTATTTTGTAATCATAATGTGACTCTCTGCTTGTCTGTGAAACATGCGGCAAATTAACTCATCCGGTGCTTGTATGTTGCTTTCATCCGCTTTGTAAGTTGTAACGCCTATCTTAATTTCTTGTGTAAAACGCGATAGCTTTCTGGCGCTGGCAAAAGCAGTCAAAATTTGTGGGATCCTTCATTGATATGTAAGCTTTCTTTTACTTGCTTTTTATTTGCTAAGGTGGTCAAGCGTGAACCTTTGTCATTTTTTTTCACAAAAACATTATCAGCACTCTCGATTAACATGAAAGAAAAGGATCTCGAGTTTCTTGATCTGTTAGATTCTTCGAGGGTTTAAAGAGTGGTTATCTATAACGTGTACTTGGAGTAATCGTGAAGCCAAGAAAGAAAGAAAAAGAAAGAAAAAAAATCTTGTCAACGCTCATGCCTATCTTGCAATTGTCCTGTTGTTGACATTTTCCTGTTCTACATATTAACCAGACTATATTTCAGTTTCACCATACATACTTGTAAAGTATACGAATGCTCTTCTTTTATCTTTGAAAGGCAAAAGCTCTTATTGCTGCAACATTGGTAGGCCTAAAACCATTAGTTCGCAATCTGTAGTTCGCTTCTCATGGTTCTTACGCTACAGGTAAGGCTCTCTGTCGAGTCTAATGAATATAATTTGATCAGCAAAGGACCCGATTGCCCTTTACTTTATTCTGCAGTCTGCATGAACACCGATATACATATTGTTTACAATACTGTAAAGTAAAACGCAGAGCTCCGCAGAGACGTCTCAAGCTCTGGCCAAGAAGTCACCACAGTAAGCGTGGATATAGTTGATGTTGGTAGCGCTGATCCCTATCTTCTTCGCTTCAAAATCAAACAGCATGAGCCTTTCCTTCATCTGGTATAGACCAATCACAATATCATCCTCTGGTTTAGGGCCACCATCGAGGTAAGCCAGGCACAGCACGTCCTGGCTCACCTGCTTCATGTTGTCAGCATTCAAGAACTCCCACACATCCCCACCGTCCATCTTAAGATTGACGACGGGCCCAATGTACAGGAAATCCCACAGGCTGGGTGGCGTCCCCCTAGGGAAGGCCGACACGTTGAGGCACCTTCCGAAAGGCTTCACCAATGGCGCGGGAGGGATCTTCCTAGTTATGTTGTCAAAGGCCTTGAGCATGGCCTTGTAGAGAGGCGTGGAGAGTGTGGTATAAGGAACCTGGGTGCTGATCCTGCTCCAGCCCTTCACACTCGTGTTGCTGACCTTCCCCAAGTCGTACCCAACTATCTCTAGCTCTTTGACGGGGAGAAATAAGTCATCGGGCCGAGCCGGGTTGCGCACCATGGGTGCACTTGCCTGGTACTCGGTCGCCTCGACTAGGCCCGGAGGGAGTATGTAGTATGGCCCGCCTCCAAAGAAGATCATGCCGGGCTTGGAGTCATTGAGAGGAAGGCAAAAGGCGAACCGCTTCGCCAAGCTGGTCAATTGAAACTCAAGATCTAGGTTCGAGCCGCCGAGACCGAGACACCCAATTGAACCGGCCGGTAGTCCCATGAGAAGATGGGGAGGTGCACATGAGGACATGACATTGTGGAAGGTTAAGGACTTACCTGCTCTTGAACCATTTGTGGCTTTAAAGGCAGACTCAGTGTAGGTGAGCTCGGACCAGGCTCGTCTACCTGTGATTGGGTTCTGGATTCGAATGTTGCATGTGTGACCACGGCAGGAGACATCCCCAGAGTTTGATGACGCGGCGGCAAGAGAACACTGCTGCGACTTGCAGGGGAAGGTAACATGGGTGCGGTGTTTACGGCACACGGACCAGACCGAGTGCCCACCTAGGTCAAGCAGGTAGTCGCGGCCCGAGCCAAGTGAGACCGTGTACAGGTACTTGGTTGTGTCTAGATAAACTGGTGCAACTACTGCATTGGGTGGGCTAGCGAGAGATGGCAGTGAATTTGAGAAGAGGAGGAAAGCGGCAACTAAGAAAGAATTCGATTTCTCCATAGGGGGAATGGCGATGGAAGAATGGTGGTGATGAAGATGGTCAGATGTCTTAATTTATATACATTTGTCTTTGTATTAGCTGGACTGCACTTTACCAAGAATGAAGGTTGCGTATCTTTAACATTTTCCGTGACACTCTTTTAATTGTTAAACTGCTTATCTAATTACTAGACTACGGTCGCACATTGTATTGCATTTTGGTTAAAGGCCGCTACGAAAGTATGACATCTTACACTTTTCAACGGGGCAAAATTCGAAGACACCTAGCCGGAGCACATCATATGAAGAAAACAGATTCTAACTTCTATTAATCTTAACACGATCTTAGTTTTCAGTTTTTTCTCGTTTATGTTCATCAGATGTTCAATATGTAGTAGCTCATGGCATCTCTTATGGACGACTCAAATTGCGAGCCCCAAGAGTTGCAGAACTGTTTCTGCTTTGAATTTTAATGAAGGAATGTCAGATGGAATGTCAGGCACTGTTGGGAAAAGTACTGGAGACAGCCAAGAAACTTCAGTCGTATAG
>JAANDH010002152.1:0-17189 GCA_011799765.1 Nymphaea thermarum | reverse complement strand
AACACGAATCACATGAATCATTTCTGCATAATCAACTTAATGCTATCCAAATTATTCATTAAAGCTCCATAAAACATAATGAATCGGTCCCGTATCGATCTAAAATGATCGAACCAATCCATTAAACACCTTAAATGGGCATAAAACCACATATACCAGCTTCATCTAGCTTAGAACCGGTCCCGTATCAGTCCCAAATAGACCGAACCAGTGGAAAACTAGATGAATCGGTCTCGAAAGGGAAAGAACCGGTCAAAGAATCACTAAAATCGGCTCCAGAACTGAATAAACCGGTTTGAAAAGCCCTGAATCGGTCCTTGAAAGGTCCGAACCGGTTCCAAAACTGGATGAACCGGTCCAGAGAAGACCCTAATCGGTCTCAGAATGCCTGAACCGGTCCTGAAACGGACCGAATCGGTTCTGATTTAAAATAGACCGAATGGATACGGATCGGGTCCGACCGGACCCGACCCGATCCTAAATTTTAAAACGAAAGCGGGCGGACGTCGAGCGGCAGACGAGCGAAGATTTTTTTTTTTTTTTTAATAAAACTTTATGGTCCGGGTCGGATCAGGACTGACCCGACCCGGATCCGAACCGCCCGCTCGACCGCCCGAGCGGTTTCGGGGAAACGCCGAAACGCCTCCCACCGCCGCTGCCTAACCTAACGGCAGAGGCGATGGGGGGCGGCGGAAGAAGCTTCAACGGCCCTCCCACCGGCCGTGGGTCGGTTTCCGGCGGTCGCCTGGCGCCGTCCGGCACCCGGCGACACCGCCGGTCACCCCCTGGGGCTGGTGGGCAAGGACGTTCCTCCCCCTTCTTCACCCGCTGTTCTGCCGATTTTCCCCCTTTCTTCACATTAGGGCATGCCGGTGGCAGCGGGGAGGGCGACGGGTGACCTCGGGCGGACGCCGGAGGGTGACGGCGGGTTCGCCGTCAACGGACGACCCTGACGGTACTCGCCGGCGCTCTCCCTTTCCTGCTGTCGCCCTTCATCGGAAGCCCAAACGCCTCCCCTCTCCCTTTCCCTGTGGTTCTGTCGGGCGGCTGAAACGGGCCGAAAGAAAAAAAAAAAAAAAAAAAACAAACCACCGGCAGGCCACCCAACAGCGTGGGTGGCTGCCGGCGAGTCATGCCAGGTCGCACAGGCCCAGCCGTCACCTAATGGCCGGCCGATGCCTGCCTTACGGCCGGAATCCGACGCTCGGTGCCCTATTCTTCCAACGCCCGGTGCCCTATTCTTCCACGTTCTCTGCCCTATTTTCCTTTGCGTGAAAACAATATGCAAAGAGAAAACGCGCAACGGAAGCGTGGAGTGGGCCCATAACCCATTGTTGGAGCTACGCGAAGAATCTAGATAGCGACCAAAAACCGAAATGCAGAAATCGAAATAACAATCATGATTCATGTGTGTGTGTGATAGAGGGCGGAAGAAGAACCTGTAGAGGCGACCGCCGACTGAATGTCGGCGGCTGTGGGAAGAACGGCTACAGTCCCCATATGCTCGCTCCCCAGCGGCGGCGGTGGCGGCGGCGGCAGTGGGTTTCTCTCCTCAGCCATAGCAGCCCAGTGATGGGGACAGGCAATTGACGTATGGCTCAGGAGACCGATTACCCAGACCGGATTAACTTGATGTGTCTCTCACCATCACGAGACACGTATTTATACTTAGGGTCCAAAACGGATATGGACCCCATCGACACAGGACTATCTAGATGGGGAAATCCCAACAGAAACAGCTTTCATGGATAATGTTAAATGACCTCCTGCATTATATCATTATAGTATTTTGCATTAATATCGAAGCTACTTGTCTGCTATCCATTTAAAAAATGTTGGTTGATCGTCTGGTTTTACATAGTAGTTAGTGGTGTCTGATATTGAATAGATGGACTGAAACTAGGTAGCTCATAGGAATACTTGTATCTGTTACAAGGCAAGAAATCTTTTCCCTTCTTTAGATGAACCATATTGGATTCATTTTTCAAGTACTCAAGGTGTTTTTTTCACTTGTTATCCAGGAAAGAAATGGCAAGCCTGTGTGGGGGAAGCAGCTTTCTGGAACTGTTCTCCTGATTCTGCTGCATGATAGGATTGTCTTCTTACTATATTCCGTTTGTTCACATGGTTTCATGTTTCAAACTTTGACAATCGTTGATATATTATTAAAATCTTCTCTTTCATCAATCTCCATCTTTAACTTTAGGTGGATGAAACTGTAACAAAGTTGAACCTCTTCGTCCCTCCTCCTGTGAAACAAGTCTCCTCTGAAACCTACGGAGCAGCTCAGAAGGTGCCTCAAGTGACAAAATCCTTTGTATCCAAGGCCCATCAAGAAGGAGTCGTGGTTGCCAGCAAGAGCTTCTACACGGAGTACGAGCCAGCTGCCGTGGAGTACATGGTGAAAGTATACCATGCCCTCTACTCACTGCCATTGTTTCCCCATCTCGCAGAAGCTGTGATGCCCATCGCAGCTCACTGGTCTGAGAAGTACAATAGGATTGTTGTTCACATGACTGCAAACCACTATCCCTTCTCTAGCTATCTTCCTTTTGTACCAATTGAGAAGATCTCCAAGACATTCGAGGGGAAGAAGAAGAAGAAAGAATCAGGTGAAATGGAGAGCATCACTGAGATATCTAATTGATGATCATCGCTAGGTCTGGTCGGTGTTAAGAAGTGCTTTGAAGGGTTTAGGCTATCTTATGCCCAAGGTGCATGTATATTTCTTAATCAGCGTGCTGTGTATAGTTTTTCCTGTTAGATCATGTTGAACTTGGTTCAAATGCTTGTGTACGTGGTTTCATGTTACACTCTTGTTTCCGTCATGAAACGAAGTTCTTATGGTGATGAACTGGTTGTTCTATGTTGTGCAGTTTCCGCTTAGATTCAATTCGGTCCTGTTTGGTTGTTCACCAGCCTGGTCAGGTGAGGCCCATGATGGTGCCATCAGGCTTGAGCCAGTTTTTTACAGGTATACAAGTAATAGTGCAGTAGGTCACCTAAATGAACAGTCCTCCTTTGGGTGAACATGGGGCCTATGCCTTGAACATTTCAATATCAAAGTTACGTCAGAGCTTCAGCTATTATTAGATTGTTGTTTATGGTCTGAGTCGTCTGACAATGATATGAAAACGACAAATTTCGGATGAAATAATATTGAAGACTAACTGTCCTTTTCTAGTGATATCAGGATTTTGATGGCTTGATATTTTCCAGGTTTACTTTCGATCAGTTTATCCTTTGCTTATGTGTGCGTGACTGCCTTTTCATAGTAAATTAAGAAGAGCTCTTATTTCCTCTGATCTATTCTCTTAATAAAATACAAATTATGTCACGCCAAGATTGCGCCCACTGGAAGTTTGATATGACATCTTTCTGAAGGAAGTATTTCTAACTCCCACACAAAAATCACTAAAAAAGGCACGTTAAGATAAAACTGGAAAAGAACTCAATACTATTTTTCTTTCTACTAAGTGATTACACGCATGTAACAAATACTTAACAAAACAAAAAGAGAAAAAACTACTCACTACTGCCACTTGCCGAAAGCAACCTCATTTTGTGGACACGTAACCACCAAATCCTATTCTTATGGCTAAAGAAAAGAAACAACAAAATATCCATCACCACTTGACCACAGGTTCACACGATCACCACTTTTCACATACTTGACCACATGTTCACATTAACTAACATTTCTCCCCCTTAATGTGAAAAATCTTGTACTACAATGGCTTCTCGAATATTGAAAAATTTTAATGGTGGTAATGCTTTTGTAAAACCATCCACAACTTGCTCTTTTGTGAAACATTGCTTCAGCTCAATTTCTTCTTTCTCAGTCACATTTCTAATAAAGTGTTAACATAACTCTATATGTTTAGTCCTTCCATGAAATGAAGTATTTTTTTGCCATGGAAATAGTGGATTTGTTATCACAGTATAATTGAGTTGGATTCTCTTGCTTCAGTCGAAGATCTTCTAAAACACGTCTCATCCATATGGCTTACATGCAGCAACAGTAGCAACAATATATTCAGCTTTCGAAGAGGATAAAACTGTTGAACTTTGTTTCTTTGAGCACCACGACACAACACTTGAACCTAATCCAAATACAAAACCGCTTGTACTTTTCCGATCATCAACAGAACCTGCCCAATCACTATCTGTATATCCAATTGAACCAAAGTTAGTAACAAGTTTATACAAAATTCCATAGTTGATTGTAGATTGAATGTAACGAAGAATTCTTTCTGCTGCTCCAAGATGTTGCACCGATGGATCTTGCATGAACCTTGATATCAAACTTACTGAAAACACAATGTCTGGTCTGGTATGTGTCAAGTACATCAATGCACCAACCATGCTTCTAAAATATTTTTTCATTCACTTCTAAAATATTTTTCATTCACGTTAAGATAAAGCAAAGGCACACTTATAAATGTCATTTAAGGATCATACCTTTCTTGGAGGAGTTTCTTCAGAAATGGATTCAATACCTTCATTGATCGTCTCCTTGAAAGTTTCATCTTTCTCCTTTGGTTCTTCGTCAATATGATTTGGATTCACTTCTTCCCCATCAACTAGGAGTTTCATGGTTTCATTTTTAACCCAATCCAAGCAAGCTTTTTCATCAAATATAGCTTCTTAGTGATGAGATTATAAAGACGATAACCCTTAGTTTCACTACTATAACCAATGGAAATACATTTTTCACTCTTCTTATCCAACTTGCTTCTTTCACTAGGATCAATTAATGCATATGCAACACATCCAAATACTTTAAACATACTTACATTTGGTTTGCAATTCCACCATGCTTCAAATTGGGTTTTGTTTATGACTGCCTTTGTTAGAGAAATGTTAAGAAGATATACTGCCGTATGGATTGCTTCAGCCCAAAATTCACTTGGTAATTGTTTTCCATTAACATGTTGCGTGCCATTTCCACCATTGTCCGATTTTTTCTTTCGGCCACACCATTTTGTTGTGGGGTCTTCCTTACTAAAAACTGCCTACGAATGTCATGATTCTTACTAAATAAATCAAATTCGTCAGACAAAAATTCTCCCCTTCTATTCGTACGCAATATCTTTATTACCTTTCCACTTTCTTTTTCTGCAAAAATTTTAAACTCTTTAAATTTTTCCATTGCTTCAGATTTGTGACTGAGAAAATAAACCCAACTCATTCTAGTGTAATCATTAGTAATAATTACCCTGCTACCATTTAATGAAAAAGTTTTCATTGGGCCACATATGTCAGCATGAACTAATTGAAGCGGCATTCTAGTTCTCCATGATTTTTCAACTTAAAATGGTAATTTATGTTGTTTACCATAAAAACACCATTCACATACATCATCATGATAATCAATAAATGGCAGTCCATATACAATACCTTTTTTATGTAAGAGTTTCAACCCGTTAAAATGAAGATGTCTATATCTCACATGCCATAGCTTGGAATCATCAATCTTTGACATAAAAACATTTGTCTCAAGAGGAAACATTTTATTTCGAACCATATTTACTTTTGCAAGAACTACACCACTTTTATTTTTAGTTTCACAAGCATCATTTTCAAATAAAAGTGTGTACCCTTTTTGAACCAGTTGCCCAACACTAAGCAAATTTTGAGCTAACCCGGGAACATAATACACATCATTAATAAATCTTTCCATACATGTTTCTGATTTGATGATAGCAGTTCCTTTACCCTTGACACTTATTCTATTATTGTCTCCAAGCCACACATCCAACTTTATAGTCTCATCAATATCTTTGAAAAAACTCTTGTCACCTGTCATATGATTACTGCAGCCGCTATCTACAAACCAGACTTCACTCTTGCAACGGTTAGCATCCATTGTTGTAAGAAATAAATTTTTATTTTCTTCTACAAAACTAGCTTGTTGCTTTGCCTTTTCAAAACATTTAGCTTCAATATGACCAAACTTCTTGCAAAAATAACATTGTTTTCCTCTAAAGTACTGATTTTCATTACCTTTTCCTATTGTGTCATGGTTTTTATGAGAACTTTCATAGAATCTTCCACGTCCTCTACCATAGACACGAGTGGCTCCTCTATAGCCTCCTCGTCCTTGACTCCTTCCTTCATTTCTTTGATCATTGCTTCCATTCTTCTCTTTTGAAAACTCTATCTTTGTTTGAAAAGTCTGCTCTATTCCTTTTTCTACTGACCTGTTCATGCGTTGCTCATGTGCTAAAAGAGACCCCATTAGCTCATCAATAGAATAAATAGACAAATCTTTTTCTACTGACCTGTTCATGCGTTTAGAAGGAAGACTTCTTAACACTTTTTCAACCACCTTTTGCTCGGTTATGGCTTCACCGAAACTCTTCATTTGATTTACAATAGTAGAGAGTCTAGAAAAATAATTTTGAACAGACTCACCAGTTTTCATGCAAAATGTTTCAAACTCTCTTCTTAAGGTTTGAAGCTTAACTGTAGTAATCTTCTTATCTCCATGAAATTTTTGTTTGAGGAATAGCCACTTCACTTGACTTCTCTGCATCAGCAATAATTGGAAAGAATCCTTCAGCTTCTACATAACCATTCTCAACTAACTCCCAAAGGTCTTGTGAAATGAAGTAAATCTTCATTTTAATAGTCCAAAACTCTTAGTTCTCACCATTAAAAATAGACACTAAGGATTGGGAAAGATTAAGAGTATTTGAATTAGTCATACTAGCTTTCAAAAAAAAAAACTCTTACCAGTATCATGCAGTTTGGAGTTCCTAGCTTCTGCAACGCTCCACAATACTTGGGATGCCCACGCAACCTGGCGCTCTGATACCAAGATTGAAGGAAGTATTTCTAACTCCCACACAAAAATCACTAAAAAAGGCACGTTAAGATAAAACTGGAAAAGAAATCAATGCTATCTTTCTTTCTACTAAGTGATTACATGCATGTAACAAATATTTAAAGAACAAAACAAAAAGAGAAAAAATTACCCACTAATGCCACTTGCCAAAAGCAACCTCATTTTGTGGACATGTAACCACTAAATCCTATTCTTATGGCGAAAGAAAAGAAACAACAAAATCTCAATCACCACTTGACCACACGTTCACACGATCACCACTTTTCACATACTTGATCACACGTTCACATTAACTAACACTTTCAACTCTCTGGGGTTCAAGGGTCGGTTTGATATGACACAAAGGTGTCTCTTGTGCTGTGAGTTTCTTGTGCAGGGTGCATTAGGGGGCTGGTGAGAGATTTCTGCTTTCAGTTTTATAGATGTTAGTTTCCTGAATTGCAAAAGATAGTAGATGCTCTTGTGGAAGGGAGCAACTGTATCTTACTTTCAACAACACACAAAAAAAAACACACGAAAACAGAGGGAAAGGAGTCTTTGGGGCAGTAGAGTCCTGTTAAACCCGGGTGTTGGAGTTTCCTCTCATTCACCTGGAAGGACATGTCTCTTGTGGAGCTGTGTCTATGGTTTTTTCAACATGAACAATGGTTTTTCAAAACAAACAGTACCGCCATTAAATTACCTCTTTTAAGGCAACGTCTGAACCTTTGGTTGGTCTTAAGCGATGGACGAAGGCCAAGCTTGTTGGTCATCATGGTTTAGCTTGGCCTGTATTTCGAAGATTTGTATAGGTTCTGGAAAAAACTTGCCAGATTTGTTTAGTAAGCTTTGGACGCACTCATATGCGTCTTTTTGTTTGTCTTACGGATCTGTAGAGATATCATGATATTGAAGTTCATGATATATATTACGATCTAATACATCAAAACAACATTAACATGATTGATTGGCCTCGACAACATGATAAAATATTCATGTGAGTATGTTGCATCATTCAACTGTAACATAACTACGTAATGTACTTTTTCGATGAGCGCTTTATATTGCACATAAAACATCATTCATGTAGCCAAGCTTCCGTCAGTGGGCACCCGTTACACATAATTGGCAAATGAGTTGCAGGTGAGCTCCACTCGTGCAAGCTAGGCTCGAGTTTGACTAATTGGCAAATGACCTTGAAAGTGAACGCAGCCGGCTAAGTGAGGTAGGCACGAGATGGCTAAAGTATGCTCATTTAAGTCAAATTAGCTCAACTAAGCATGTTCAATGTGTGTATATAAATGTTATTTATCTTACATTGTTTATTAACAAAGAAATTATAGGGTTTGCTCCCACTTAGAAGAGCAAGCCCGAGCTTGAGCTAACCTGCTAGGACTTGAGCTAAGTTACCGCATGCTTAGCTCTACCCATGCAAAGCCGGTCAACAATTGTATAAGCAAAACCTTGCGTATTTAGATGTTGTATGAATAGCATTTGCTTTTCTTTGAAAAAATATAGTATGATTATGTACATACCCCCTTAAATCCAACGATTAGGTGTTGGATATTGTCATATTACCTTTTTATTTCTAGAAAAAAACACGGTGTTCTTAGAACATGTAAACTAAGAATAGATATTCCAAAAACACAGCTTTTATTAAATGCCCATCAAGCTTTGTTATTATAGGGCGTCTCACTTCAATAGTTGGAGGCACCTTATGAAGGTTGTTTAAGCACACACTTTTGAATGTGTAGAAACCCAAATCCAAATGTTGAATTAGCTCTGATACCCTGCAACGATTCATCTGATTCTCATATTGGGCTCGAGACTCTGGTTTGACAAATCCCAACCTACCTCTCTAGCAATTTCGATTCTACTTGAAAATAAGAATCAAGACAATCAATCACTTAACAACCTCTTTTATAAATTTCTTAAGATTCCTTACAATGTTAGATACATAACTAAAATTTTTAACGAGGCGTTACAATCCATCCCTTTATTAAGGCGCACACAGCCGCGTGTGTAGGACTCTAGGTTTAATTATTAAACCGGCTCTTACACGAAAATAACGTCACGTCTCACTTCCATACTGGGCTCAAGCCTATGGTTTGATGGATCCCAATGGATCCCAACCCGTCTTCTGGCGGTTTCGATTTTAGTTCCAATTGAAAAAGAACTAACGGGGGCAAGTAATCACTTAACAATCTTCTTTATAAATCCTTTGATATTCCTCAGAGTTTTAGATAAAAGGCTAAACCTAGGGTGTTACATTATTGGAGCATGCTCACCTTATTCTTGCTTAGGCTTACTTAACCAATTTTTTTCCAACAAAAAAGAATTGAAGATGATGAACATGAAGAAGCATAAAAACACTCAATCACAAGTAATATTGAGTCACACTCCTTTAGCGTGTGTTTGATTGGCAGACAATGAATCCCACCAGCACAGATGTCTACGACTTACAACACCCAAACTTAAAACTTTCACCTCTAAATTATCACGAGCAAGCAAACACACCCTTAAGGAAGGATGGACTCAAAAGACATAACCCTGGGATCGAACGGAAGGACCTGGGATAGAACACATTTATACACTTTGTAAAGACCGGCACTGGTCTTGGCCTCCATGACCAACTGGTAGGTCGTCATGCCCACTTGCATAGTCGCCCATACCTGCCCCTCGAGCACTCTTACAAACACCAGCTTGGTGCCGCTGCTCTTCTTGTTGTACTCTGCGGCCGCGAACTTGGCAGCATCGATGAACTCTGGGGACGTTCTGGCGCCGGCGATGTCCTTCCATGACCCTGGAGGCAGGGGAGTGTAGGCGGCCATGGAGGCGGAAAATGAAGCTGCCATGAAGAAAAAGAATAAGAAGAAGAAGAAGTAGGTGGCGGAGCGGAGTTGGGTGGCCATGACTGGTTGCTACTGGTGGGTTCGGCAGGGTTGAGCCGAGATCAGTATAAATAGGCTCGGCCACTTGTGGCTAACCATGGGCACAAAACTAAAGAACGCCATACTTTTGACCATGTCAAATTTTCAGAACTTTCAAAGTTGAAAACTAAGCCAAGTTCTCACTGCACACGGTTTTGGGCTAGTGGGTATGCAGAACCAGATAAGTTTAAGCATTTTTGTTATAATTATAATAAGATTTAAAAAAAATATTTTTTATTTGTATTGAAAGCTATAGTTACAGTAAAAATATGGTTGGAGATTTTTTTCTTTTAAATTAGTATTGAAAGAAAGGTTCATATCCATTGACGTATGCTGCCAATCACTAATTCAAATTCTATGCATGCTATCATCCGCGTGGTTTTGCACCGTCAGGCAAGCCATAATAACCACCCCAACATATCTAGAAAACATCTACAAAACAAAAGATTTATTATTTAAAAGTAAAATCAAAGATTGTTTTTAAGTTGAAGGTTTAAAACAATAATGTAAAAATGAGTAAGTTTTTGCATCGCAGATAAAATGCCATAACACCAGAGTCATCTTCTAGTATAAAACTTTTCTTTAATAGTATCTTTAAAAATCAAAGCCTGTATTGAAAATAAAAAAAAAGGTATTGAGATTACAACTAAAAGTTATTCTCTGAAGTAAAATTTAGGAGGTAACCCATTCTTTACCTATTCCAAATAGAGTTTGACATATTTGATTTTGTGTCTACTCAATTGGATATGGCGAATATGAATACTAATCAAATTCATTATATATTTATATAATCGCATATAAACTCAAGCTTGTGAAACAAAAATAAATTTTAAGCATTTATTGATTCTTCATTACGTTGAAGTATTAAATATGTTAACATTGTTTTTGAGATATGTTTCCTGGATTTTGAAATAATTGAAGTTACATAGTTCCTACGGGTCCAAACCCGATCCGAAGAGAGGGGAGCGAATATGCCTTGACACGGTGGAACGGCCACAGCATCCTCTGTAAATCTTTCTCCAGAGGGCCACGGAGAATCCAAGTTGAAGTTGTCCACTCCCGGGAAATGAGCGTCGTTGCTTTCCCAGCCGCTCGCGTCGCTTATCCACCTCCGCCTTCTTCCTCCACCTCCTTGGCGGCGTTCCGCCGCCCCCTCCGCCTGTACGTTGGCCCCCTGACTCCATCCCGAGCGGCGGGGCGCCGGGGGGGTGTCTCCGGCCACGTTCAGGCGGTGGTGAAGCGGAGCCCTAAGCGCCTCAAGTACTCCGCTCCTCGCCTCAACAAGGTAATTCCCGTACGCTTTCACGTTTCCTTTCGCGCGTTTTCTTCTTTTGCCGATGAAGAGTTTAATTGTCGGACTGTTTCTGATTGCTTCTTGGACTGTCAGTAACTGTGATGTTTCTATGATTCTTCGGAAGGGGAGGTTTTGGGTCTCTTGATTTCTTAAAAAGTCTGATGAATGACTTTGGTGGTCCGGGTAGCTAGTTACTTGTAGTTGGCTACGTGAATTGAGTTCACTTTCCATTATGTCATATGTTATGCGAGTGGTTGATGACCAATGGCACTGACATTGGCACTGACACAATAAGTTGTCAAATTGCGAAGTTAAATATAGGTCATTCAAGACCCGAAAAATCTAATTCGGACGAGTCGGTCTGATTCAATTCCAAGTCGATAAATACATATATTTATGTGGAAATAAATACAGAGAACATATTATCTATCCAAAGAAGCATATGTGTGTGTACATATATAATGGATTTCTTTAGGACATTCAAGTCTATGTGGGGAAACCAAACTGTGGCTTTAATGACTGAGCAAATGTTCTGTTCTTAGTTTCTAAAAAATGGGTAAGTTTTATAAGCCCTTTCTTCCAGATTGTATCTTTGTTTTCCATTTTCCTCGAGTTTTGAACTTGTCCTACCTTGAACTTTTTGGATGATTCTTCTGAGAGGATAACAAGCATTTGACTAAGTTTTTCTTGTAGGAGGAAGGGCTATTCTATATTGAAGTTGATCCCTTTGGTGGAAATACTTGGATGTTAGAGCGAGTCGTACAACTTTTAAAGGATGGAGCTGTTGGTATAATTCCCACAGATACTGTGTACGTCCATCCCATATGTGATGTCTTTTCTGGGTGCTCATAACATGCATGAATTTTGAGTAAATAAGTTTGTTATGCTTGATATTGGTAACACGTGCTGGAGTTGGCATTTTAGATTAGCTTGCATGGACATATGAAAGATGTATGTTCTCTTTGCACCTTGAATTCTATAGATAATCATGTGTTATGTAGGCAAACGCATTCAGCTTCTAACATGGCACATGTATCCGATACCGTATGATAGATTGTAGACATACACATTCCTTATGCTCATATGCCATTTATGCTAATAAGGTAACTTACTCACCATTTGAAACTACAAGAATGTTAGTTATGTGATGATTTCTTTCCCTTGGTGGTTGACCATAGGCCTTATTGTGTAAACCAATATTTCACAGACTGCATTATCTTTGAAATCCTGAAATTTCCATGTCTCTATTTGATTTACTTGGGCCATATCATCTGCATATGCTTATGGTATTATTCCTGTTCCGCATTTATTCCTGTTCTACACTTTCTAGGTAAACTGAATATATTTACTTGGAGATGAACTCATGGTCCGTTAGGCATCTTCTTAGACCATTGAACTTCATCTTATATTCTGAAAGACTCTAGCTTTCATGTTGGTTTTCCTAAATGAGTGTGGAACAGAGTATCTGTTAGGGTGTCATAAATTTTCACTGTTGATCTTCCTTCTTTTTGTCTTTTCTTACTGATTTTGCTGCATAATTTTTGCTAATCTGTGCAGATATGCTATTGTTTGTGACCTTAAAAATTATTCTGCTGTGGAACGTCTACGTAGGTACTCCACTTCATCCTTTTTTGTTCATCTCAGATATGGATCTTAATAATGCTTTGTAAGTTCATATCAAGGGGACATCCCAAAACGCTTGTGTCTCCTGTGAGACATGGTGTAATGTGGAATATCATTTGGGATATTAGTTGACTTGTCCTGTAGACTTTGATCATGGCTGATGTGCTCAAAGGTTCATCATTTTTTTTTAGTTATTCTATTAAAGTGAAAACACAAATAAACTTGCAGAGCTTCTGGAACAAACTTCTTTCGTAGCTGATTTTTAGAGTGAAGTATTCGTTCTATGACACATCACATACAGCAGTATCTTGTGGCATGCAATTCTTTGATTCATTTAGAACTGAAGGAGTGGACAGGGAATGACTTAAGTCAAAGGGATGCTTAGCGTGCTGTTCTCCTTCAACTCCTGCAAAGAAATATGCTTCATTGACAACTGAGAAATGTAGACAAGCGTTTGAAGCTTAACCATATGATAAACATTTTAAAATATCCATCTTATAAGAAAAATTTGTCCAACCTTGGCCTTTTCTGTGGATTTCTGTCTTTGTTATTTCAAAATTATGTTGATCAAGATGCAACAATTTTCAAGTTTAGGCTTGCAAGTTCAACCTTCTTTCATTTCAATTTCTGATACACCTGCCCTGTGTTCTAACTTCTAAGGTTTTGTGAAAATTTTGAATTTCTTCATCCCAACCTTTTTCCTAGTGTGTGTTATCTCTATGTCACAGTTGTATGTGATGGGTGTGGTTGTTAGGCTTTTGATTATACGTTTTTCTTGTTGATGGTTTGTTTATATTTCTACAGGATCAAAGATATAGAAGCTTCAAAGGCAAGAATTTTCTAGCTCTTGCTGCTTATATATCAGTGGGTTGTCTTTTCTTGCATACATGGCTAATTACTCATGCTGGTCATGCAGCCTCTCAGTATATTATGCCATACATTGCACGACATTGATACTTACACCTTGGGATTTCCTCGTGGGAATAATCATGGTCAAACTAGCATATTTCGAGCAGTCAAGCATTGCCTGCCTGGGCCTGTAAGCATGATGAATATGTCTTGTGTACATTTCACCCTTGGTTCTTGGAAAGCTTGAGATATGAGGTTTAAATGTTGTCTTCATGCAGTACACTTTCATCCTTCCGGCAAGCAAAGAATTACCAAAGCAATGTACATTTCATGGAACTGTAGCAAAGTGTGTATTAAGGAAGACCGTTGGTGTTAGAATGCCTGATGATCCTATATGTCAAGCAATTCTGGAAAAACTAGATCAGCCTCTGATTTGCACAAGGTTCTACTATAAATTTATTTTTTCTTTTTGGCATGCAAATGTGTTCTTCCCTTGTCATTTCTTTGCTTTTTATTGACATGCAATTAGTCTTATTTGGTCAGTGTAAAGTCACCAACAGAAGATGGATGGATGGTTGATCCTGCTGTAATGGCTGACATGTATGGAGAGAAGGTATTTTCTTAACTAGAACTATCAACTGTGTTTCATTCTATATGGTATTCATTATGGTGAATTGCATCTTTTACTCGTAGCAATACACTGCAGAGGACTGTTGATTGCTGCTAATAGAAGGGTACTCTGGAATGTCTAGGATATGCATGATGACATGTCATACCTAGCTGAAATTTGAAACTATGAAATTGATTAGTTCTATATTGCAGGAATAGGTAAATTGATGTCTTTTTTTTTCAGGGGCTTGATTTTATTGTTGATGGAGGGATCAGGGTTGCTGATCCTTCTACTATAGTGGACATGACTGGTAGTTTGCCGACTGTTATCCGGCAAGGAAAGGTGAGACCTTCTGCAATTTAATGCTGAGATCCTATTTGCCATATTGACTGCATATCTAAGCTGTTTCAGTTTTTTGTGTGTATCGTAACAAATGAATTTATCTTCTGTACTCACGTCCCATGTTTGAATTCAAGTGAACATATTGGCTTTACCTTGACATAGCAGTCTGACATGGCCGAAGTTATGTTGATTGATCACCTGCAGAGCTTACATTAGAACTCATCTGATATTGAATAGTTGACGTTGTCTGCCCCATGTGGGGTGAATTCTATGTTTACACAACCAAATGTTCTAGCGACTTCATTCAGCATGTAGGATGTTTATCATTTTCTTAATTATAGTGTTATCGATATGTCTTTCCATGTAGGGACCTACACTTGATTGGATGGTATCACCAAGTGATGAAGAGTGACGTTTCACATTGCTGAATCATAAGCAGGAGCATGTCGGTGCCAATGGTATGCTTTAAGAACTCAGGAAAAACTTGGTTCATATGTTTCATGTAAATACGTGTAAATGTTAAGATGCATAGATCATTCTTGTAATTAACATCTCTATATATTTTTATTCAAAAGTTGCTTTGTTAGTCTCTCCACCCATTAAGAATTCCTCATAGATAGCTAAATGGCTGTACAGCCGTCCAGTCTTGAGGTTTCGGACTCCATAACACAGACTTTCTTTTACCCCAAGGATGAAGTGTGGGAGAGACTGTCTTGACAGTTAAAAAATGAGAAAGTTGGAACTTCTTTGTGTCGTTATATTTTTCACATACTGATACCTGGCCATCCCTCAAATGCAAAAAGGATTCAATAAGCATGGCTTAGAACAAGCAAATTCGATTTTGAAGACCTGTCATTTTCCCCTAGCTGATTTTTGTACGTAAATACTAATTTTGATAAATGCTGGTAGGGATCTGCCTAACACCAGGTGATTGCTATATGTAAATACTTGAAAAAAAAAAAAATTGTGCATTCACAAACAAAGCAAATGACTCTGGTCACCTTTCAATTACTTTTCTAAGTAGAAATCAAGGAGTGACCTGATCTGCTGTTTGGGGATACCGCGTGCCCGATTGTTGGCAAAATGTCGACTCTCTCTCTCTCTGTGCATTTTGTTGGATGATATAGATCTCAAGTTGGATAGAAATCTTGAGCTTACTAAGAACATGAATGCTGATAATTAGACGCCCATATCTAAGAAGTTTGATGGGCGGAAGCATACAAGGCGATTCTAACAAGAGAGAAGTGCGTATGCATTGGGGCCAACATCCGGGTTTCAAGCTTCAATTTTCATTATGTGATCAGTAAATGTTATCGACATGTTATTCACGTATCCAAGACAAACTCCTCAATGTGAAAGAGAAGGTGGTATTTGTAATGTTGATTTCGAGGAGCAACCAACGATGATAAAAGACAAGGTGCGCCATCAACGAGTGCATAAATGAGTTACTTTTTCCAAAACAGTTGCTTCAATTCCATTATCTGGTTTGTTTCGAATATGAGGCTACTAAATATGAAGGCGATAACGTGCTAGATCCCATCGGAAACATCTCAAGTCATCCTGATCAAAAACCACAGTTCCATTGAGGCTTAGTTGCAGTCTTGGCAGCACGCATACACCTCGAGGCTAGGTGGATTCAATCTGGTAAGAATTAATTTCATTTCCCAAGGGGTACTTCTGACATGTCAGCGTAAATGCCCTTTTGATTTTTTGATTGAATGACTTGTAATAGTTCTTATGGTTCTTGTCCTCCTATTCTAAGAGCACCTTTGAACAGTTTTTGTGCAACGCAATATATTTATATGCAATAGAAGTGAGGGTTCTACATGTATAAACTGATGAAGGATTTCACCCTTAGATGGATAAGTTTGTGTAAGATATGTTTATCTCGCATGATGACAAGCACCCATGTGAGCCTGACACTACTAACAACAACCTTGCGCATCAAAGGTTGGGAACATATTATATATAAAGCCCAGCGTAACAAAACAATGCTGTTGCAGTTTATGGATATGAATTTTGAGTTTTCAAAATTGAGTTGTTCTATTTGAATGTGCATATGAGATTTTGTATGAATAAAAAGAATCGGTGAACTAGATATTTTAAAATTTTATCAATCCTCATCTAAGAGTTAGTTTGAGTTTTGAGTTATAAGGATCACAATGATACGGTTGAAGCAAAAAATTAACTCCTCAATTGAACTGCTAAATCTTGCAACTCCATTGGGTACAACCACATGCGAATCTGCAGACTCTTATATATAGGCTTTACTAGCATTCAACTACTATACTATCAACGTCAAAATCTTTCCATGTGGGCCCTTCAAAATAGTCCCTGTCTGCAAGTTATCCTTTTTACAGAGAGAGAGAGAGAGAGAGAGAGAGAGAGAGAGAGAGAGAGAGAGAGAGAGAGAGAGAGAGAGAGAGAGAGCCGATAAAATGGGAATATATTTAACAAAATTTGGGGACAAGAAGTCCCCTAAATACAGAAGCAATCCGCAAAAAACACACCGTAAAAACACACACAGGAAAAGGAAATATACAATACAATGCACAGAGAAGAAGAGAGAAGAGGAAAGACGAAGCGGCACAGTCACCCAACCGCAGTCCTGCAACGGCGCTTTAACCGAATGGCAAACTGGACATCCCCCTGCACAAGACGAGCAACAGAATCTGACGAAGAGAAGGAGCCCCTGAAGACCCTGTTGTTGCG
>JAANDH010002151.1:0-17198 GCA_011799765.1 Nymphaea thermarum | reverse complement strand
TTTGTATGGCTCGCCCTGCAACAACTGCAGAGTGAACATTCGATAGATGAAGCAATGAATTATTACACCACATCATAAACTACTCTACTGTTCCTGTTGAGCGTGCTCTTTAAGCCAACCAAACAGAAAGGACAATCATGTTAACAAATAAAAGCCTAATACCATGGGGTTCAATAATATTGTGCATGTTTGGGAGAGATATCATAGACAAGAAAAAAGACACACATACTACGCAATCATTGGTTTCGAATTCCACTAATTTTTCCAGTAGAACAGGATTGACGGATAAGAATCTTCCAAATTAATCAGACCTGAATCAACTTTATATGGCCAAAATCCAGGAAAAATTGCCTCTGGTTTGCGTCTCGTTTTTCCATCACACGCTACGACGTTATGGCAAGGCGTAACAGGACGACTTGACACAGAGTGCTCGGTGCCTTCCACTGCCGTCACTTCTCTTAGAATCACCAATACCAACAACCACACTTCCTTCTAGCACATCGAAGAGATTAAATGTCTCTCCGCTCGCTCCCTCGATCGGCAAAAGTGAGGACATGTATGAAAAGGGAAAAAAAGTCCAGAACAAGAGATTAGGACAGCGGAGATGGCGCCCATCAATTTGCAGTGAGCAAATGAGAGCGGGTGAGATTTTAGGCATAGGGTTTGCAAACAGAGCAAAGCTGGTTAAATTGATTAGGGGAGAGGGCAACGATCATGGAGAGATCAAGAAAGAGATAAAGAGACGCAGAGGGAATCAAAAGACGAAGGGAGAGAGGTAGATGATACGGGATCCGCTCTATCAGTAGACCACGAGTGATCGATCCTGGAGTGCTTAAGATGCTTTGATTCCAGCAAAATCTCGATCGTTAGTCATCACCCTACAGTTTGTCCTCTCTGCTTCTCTCTCTCTCTCTCGGACCATCTTCTTGAGCAATCTCCACCTCTATCTCAATGAAACCATTTGTCGATGAAATAAAATGGCAATACTGAAAGTGCAAGTGACATAATAACGTAATGTAGTTTGCAAGGAACGACTATGGGGATTAAGAGCGCGTCTCTAACCGGTGCTAGAGCCCTCTACCTCTGCCCATGGTCGGTACAGTGGCCACATAAAATATTACAAAGCCAGATAAGTCAAAATTCAAAATAATGAGCTCAAAGCTAAAAATTCTAATATATATATATATATATATATATATATATATATATATATATATATATATATATATATATATATATACACACATTCATTTTTTAGATATATCGGTTCATTATTTCTACTTGTTTCTTACATTCTCTCATACTCATTCTTTCTTTCATTTTTTTCTTTTCACCAATTTGCGTTGATATGAAAAATTAGCCTTTTCATGTTGAATAGAGAAGGTGATTAAGGAGACCTATTCCATTGTTTCCTGCATTCAATTAACAGTTTTAGATAGATTATTAAGATGGCAGCTAATAAAAGGTTAGATGCATTCAAACATTAACTGAAAGTCTCGAATGACAAACTTCGAGTATGCCGGTAATGATCAAACCGGTATAGGGCTATACCGGTGCTTGTTTTCCCCGGTAGTATGACTGACCCTCCGGCCCCGGTCACCGATATGGAGCTCTAATTGCCACCGGTATATCGTGCGCAAGATTCACTAACCCTTGTATCTTTTTCTATCTTTTTAATCATGATTACATTTTTGTTCTTTTTGGTAGAGTTTAGATGTAGGTAATGTTGGATGAACTCTGCATAATGTTGGATTAATCGATCAATGTAGGAAAATATTGTAGACTTTGTTGAACTTAAAACATTGTCCTAAGTATGTTGTTTAGATGAAATAAAGTAATGTTTTTTTGTTCATCTGCAACACTCATAAGGTATTAAATATTTCATATTTTTTGTTATAAAATTATTAACAACCGCTAATTACCTTTTCTGTCCGCACGGCAAATGGCAAAACAGTGTTATCGCCAGACTCCATGTGTTTTATCAAGAACATTAGGCCGTTTGAGACACTTTCAAAAGTCGGCGGATGTTTTTATGAGAAAAAGGCACTCTTGGAAACAACAAACAAGACATTTGTGATGAAACAACAGATTTTCTTTTAGCTCAGTGTAACAAACAAAACAAGCAAAAAAAATAAAAGAATTGGTCTTGACAACATTTTCTCAGTAAAAGTAAAAATTCAAATTCCATGCAGCCTATATGGATCATTTGCTTCTAACTGTCACATTTTTCACAATTTTTTTCACAAATCTCGTGTAAATTCGAAAAAAAAAGTGAATAAGAAATAGTCTCGATACTTATATGTCATTTCACGATTTTTTGGCGAAATTTTCACTTTTGTTTCTAAATTATACGTATGGAATTCGGAGTTCTGCTTTATGACCCTTTTAGTAGAATTTAGATTCTAATGTTACACAAAATGCACTCCTATTTTCAAACTTTTGCATGTAACTGGATTTATATGAAACGGTTTATATTTTTATGGCACGTAACAAAATGACCAAAATTCCTTTTCTGGATATCACACTATACCCAATTTGCTTACAGATTCTTGACTTCTTTTGGCCTCTTGATCTGAACTGGAAATCCGATCATATCCGATTTAATTTGTTGCCAGATCCCTAATTATGTATGACATTTTTATTAAAAATTTTACAATATTTCTGACCCATACGGATGTCCCTTGTGGCTTTGTATATTAAATCTGCTTTTGTTTATATGATCATGTTAAATGCTATCATGCATGCTTCAAGAGACATAGTGTAGTTAATCGGGTTGGTGAGACGGTGAACGGGTGAAGGCTTGTTCATTAGTTGTGAAAGTGGCAGCACTTGTTCAAAATCAGAAGGCTATTGCTTTCCCAAATATACAACAATTGTTTGGAAAAACTTGTTGATTTTGTATGTGAAGTCCCCTCTGGCATGAAGAGAAATTTTGTTCATCGAATCATTCAGTTTCACTTCACACTTCACAGTCTATTCTTTAAATATGTTCATTGTTTATTGCTGACTTTTGTCAACGGCAAAATGTGCTTTCCACAACTGTTATGAGTGTTGAATTGATCGGATTTAGTTCCGATATACCTTTTAGTGTATGTTCACATATCAGGCTTTGAAGTTAAGACACATGGGTACTTCAACAAGGTCTGCATACATATGTCATAGAACTTGTATCCAAAATGGGTACTTGGATACATTTAGGCTTTTTTTAAGCTCAAAGTTGGTCCAAACTACTTAGTTTACTTGATTTAATTTTTTCAACTCTGTTTTCATTCTGGTTTTTAGAGTTATTGGTCATTAGCACATGATGTTTTTATTTATATTACTTGTTTATTTAAATATTACTTCCATTTTAGTTTTTTATGTTATTTTGCATCTATATGTATGTATAGTCTGCTGTATTTTCGTCTCACATTTTCTAAAATTACTGTATGTACATACATGTACTCATATCCATGTGACTTAGCTTTGAAGACAAATAAAAAAAAGTATATACCATACCTAAACCTGATTTTTAAAATTTGCAATCCAACTATGAATTCAAATTTTAAATACACATCCGATTTAACAACTGACTTTCGAAATACATAGATATTAGATATAGGATATTTGTTTAAAACTGAATTTAAATCCAAATCCAACCAAATATTTCTCTTAAATGAAATCTGTATCTAAATCCAACCAGATGCTATTTCTTAAATTTGAATCCAGTTTGATTTCTTAAATTTTGTATCAAACCTTAAATTCTGGACCCAATTATATTTTTCAAAAATTTTATAAGGGTTGAACTATATATATATGTTTTTTCTTTTACAAAGCTAAAGCTAACATTTTTTAAGGTTATCACCAGTATATATATACATACATATATATATATATATATATATATATATATATATATATATATATATATATATATATATATATATATATATATATATATATATATATATATATATATATATATATATATATATCTTGAATTTCAAGGCTCCTGACCTAACTCCTCATTAGCCTCAACTTTTGCTCATTTTTTGAAGCAACTAGTTCAACGATGCGCGTGTTGCCTCAATATAATTCTTCTACAAACTCATCTAGCTTCTCTCCAAAATGTGTGACCAAGTACGAAGAACATGAACAGCTCTTTCCTTCAGCAGAATAGAGGAACAGTTGACCCACTTCTAGCACAGAGATGCTGGATGCACCTGTAGACATGCTAGACGTCAATGTCTTTATGTGCCACAATAGCTCAGGGCGAAGAATGCAAGTCCAAGCATTTCCAGTCTTCTGAAACTTCTCTGAAATGCCGGAGGACGACAATTGATGTCATCTTCCGTCATTAGTAGACAAAAATTTACTTTTTTTGGCTGCTAATGCCCCAGAGCCAAACTCCAAGCGTGAGTTGAATCTTCAAAAAACAATCAAACAATGTGAATTTATTCACTTTGTATGAAATTAGAGATTTTTCTCCCCGTACAGTTGTAACTTTTTATTCACCTTTTATTGCGGAATTTTCCTGCCCCTTAAAATGATTTTCTCTCCCTATGATGTACCCAAGAAAAGATCTTCACTACTTTTTTCTACCCCGTTCTTTTTTGTTCTCTTTCCCACTCCATGCAAATGTTCTCGCAATGGCCTCAGAGCTGCAAATAGGTCGGATACCAAATGGTTTGCTATTTTCGGTTGCACTGCATCTTGATGATATGAGCAAAGCCAATGAATCATGATTTTCACTTTGAATCATTTAGTTACTTGTCAAGATAAAAATAAACTGATTCTTCTTGATTCCAAGATAGCTAATTTCACAGGCAGAAAACTATTTACCAAGGTGATTGACCTCCGATATGGGCATAACATTGCTCATGTTGCTCTTCAGCTTGAATTTTGGGGATGTTGCTCTTTCATTGGAGATTTGTGCAATGCCCGAGAAGAATCCAGGTTGGATCAAGCAAAAGTCGAAAGAACAGTCCCGGTTTGGCATGCACAGTCTCAAAAATACACACGCAAGCAGCGCTGCTTTTCAGACATGCAATGCTCTATAGGGACATTTTAACTGGTAAATATTGCTGCAATAAAGGAAAATTAAGCACCAAAGTGTGGTTTATATACATCACAAAGGCATGTCCTGCCAAACTGAAGAGGCGGTTTGATCTACAAGAATACATGTACAGGCACTGAAAAAATAGGTGGTGTTGCTAATCTATGTCTGCGGATCAGCCTGACCAACAACTGCATCATCACTGGATGCATACTCGTCCTCTCTCCTTGGTGCGTAACCAGGGGTATTTTGGCTACCCGTTCGAAGAAGATCAATGTGGAAGGGAACTTGAGCATCCGTGGGAAACTTCGCCTAAATCAAGATCCTTGACACAGCATCCCCTTGGAATGAAGATCTAACATCGCGAAGAAGGAGGAAGAACTTGGTGCATTCGACCGCTAAGGCGGGAGTCTAACTCATAGTCCATTCAAACTCTGCGCGAGTTAGATGAGGAAGAGGAGCTGTTCGCAATCCAGCGTATTCATGGCAGATCTGGCGTGTGATTGCTGAAGAAGAAAGAAGGAGGAAACCCGAAAATAAGAAGAGAAAACGCGAAAGGAAGATGAGCAAGAACGGCAAGTAGAAGAGAGAACGCGGAAGAGGCGAGATTCGGATTTCTGAGAAGAAGACAGGCGACCCCTCCGATCCGAGAGCTGTTCCAGACGATGTACCAGGAGTTTTGAGGCGATCTATAGTTTGTTGGAAAGCTCTCATCCTCACGTACAACATAATAAAATTTCAGCCCGATCGGACCAGGGCGCACAGGTCAAATTTGCCGCGGAAGTTTGCTGTTTTGGCCACTGCCGCTCAGGTGCAGTCCGCCGCAGAACCACCACTTACAGAGGCTGTTTCCTGCAATTCCGGTAAAGTTTTCATGCAAGCTATATACCGTTGGATTCGTAATTAAATTCTCTACAACATATCCAAAAATCACGGTATACGGGGTCCATTGGCCGGTGAATCATCGTCAGCAATTTCCGAGCGTCTGTAAAACTGTTTGCCGGTTTTCATGGAGTAGATCAGAATTCCGGTCATCCTTCCGGCCAGATCCGGCGACTTCCAGCCAGATCCAATCGTCGGGTACTTAGTTCCAATTTTGCCCTTGCTATATCTTGATTTTACGTGACTTATTTCTTAATTAGCATGGGTAAATTCGTCCGGAAGGACAAGGGAAACCCTAGCGCATAAGGGTGCTCGAAAGGAAAGCCTTGGCGCCGTCTCCTGTTTCCAAATCCTCTAGCGACAGAATTGGAGGGCGAAATCAGCCGCTGATTTCGTGGGAGACACGTGGCAGCTCGTGGGATTGGCGCCATCCAGCTTGGGCAATAAATCCGCGACGGAAAAGGAAGGCCACTCGAGGCATTAGGAATGGGCGGCAAGTGTCCTGCGCGCCAAAAAAGGGAAAGTGATCTCCTTCTAGACCCGTCCCTATAACTTTGGAAGGGAGATCCCTGCGCCTTAGGTACGTTGAATCTGGTCACTTTTCAGGAAATGAAGGTGTTGGTGGCGCCAAGCGGGAGGACATGTGGCGAAAGGCAGCTCCTTCCTACGTGGGAGAGATCCTCCTTCTGATTTGATCTTCAACCAACAAGGAAGGAGATCGGCCAGCCGATTGAGGTGCATTTCACCTGGACATAATTCAACTAAGGCAAGATAACGACGCGATCCTGAGAGATCCATCTCCATCAATCAAGGAAGATTTGAACAGCCCTCTCGGCAAGCCATCCACACCTATCTTGGAAGCCTCTTAGCCTTAGCTAGAGCGAGGAGGAAGGTGATTCACTTGAGGATCACGTGGTGCCATCTAGGGGACGAGAAGGACAAGAGAGTCAACCGGCCAGATTTCGACCAACATATCTCGTCGGAGTTCTCATCTACGCCGGAGAAGAGAAGGAAGACACGCGTGTTTTACGACACTTCCTAGGGGTTATTCGATTCTCCGGTGAAGTGCATTTGCCTCTTGACTCCCTTAGTTCATTTGATTAGCTCTTGATTACTCTCTCTCTTCCATACGAGTCGTGCAAGTGGAGGTGGCTGATCCGTGACATAGGAGAGGATGTGAAAGGAGGAGAGGAGCGTAACTTGAGGATTGCCTCAACGTCCGCCAGCGATCGCTTCCCCCTCTCAATGCAAAAGACAAGGGTTAAATTGGTCTTACGGGTGAAGGCTTTCCTCAGCTAGAAGTTTATTTCCCTTTAACTTTTATATCTTGATACTTGCTGGTTTGCTTCTTAAATCTTAATTCCAGCAAGGTGGAACATGTGGCTCTGCTTCTACCCGTGGGAGATTGTAGCCAAAGGAGAGAAGGAACCGCTCCCGTCGGGCAATATCGACGCTTGCATCCCCCAATCAACATTCCATTCACTCTTGGGGTTGATTGGGAATCCAGTGAAGATATTCCCTCTCTCTTTTACGTTCATTCTTTGATAGAACTTGATTCTCTTCTCGTTCCTGTGATTCTATCTAAGGAATATTGCGGCCCGGCTTTGGAGAGGAGCTGAATACCGAAGGGCAATCTTGTGTTGTTGGCCTTTACCTTCGGTGAGCAAGAGGAGTCCCCAAGCGTAGCCTTGGGAGGTAACATTGGATCATCCTATAGATTCGGGGAAAGAGTGTAATTGCTTTCTAATCCGCCTTCAGTATTGACAACGGCTGGAATCCCTCTAAGGCACATTGCCATGGACACGATTTTCGGGTTGTAGACCACCTAGGGATAAGGATGTGGTTTGCTTCGAATAGGGATTGAATGACAGGATGCTTTGCATGGTTTGATGTATGTTGAGTGAGGTGAGTGATTTTATGTATCGCTACGCTTGTATTAAGCCTCACACCTATCCTAGTCTCTTGTAGTAGGTTCAAACCAGGATTGGGGAACCCCTAATTGTATTAACTTGACCTACATTTGAGCCGGGGTGACTATCCGGCGGGAACCATTCTTGTATTTAACTTTTAAACCCTATATCGGCAACTTCCTCCTAGATAGATCTTGGAGAGGGTCTCGACGACTCTTTGGTGATTTCATATCTGCATTCGGGTCAGACCCTACCAGTTGGTATCAGAGCGGTTGGAGGACACTTTGTTGCTGATTTTGTTGCTTGGAAGCCATTGGAGACGCCCGGAGTTCAGCTTGCTAGATTCGGCCAGCGCAAGGAGTTGACAGGGCAGATTTGAGGCACCATTTGGTCACGGTTTTCTAGCAGTTTTGGATAGTTTGTGCAAGTGGTTTTCGGGCAGCTATAGTAAAATTTATTTCAGTTTTGGTTCAGTTTTCAGTTCAGCATATAGCAGCTTTTGTTTGATACGTTTTTTGCTTGAAGTTGAGTAGAGATGGCCCCGCGAAAGGCTAAAACGATAGAGCCCGAAACCGTTGTGGTGGAGGGTGAGCACGTTGTGGTTGAGGAAACTTGCATAGTTGAGAGGGGGGAGTCCTCGGGCACCAACTCAAAACTAGACCTCATCCTTAACCAATTAGCCGGAGTTACCCAAACCATTGCCAATATGGATGGCCGGTTAAACAACCTAGAGCAAAGGAGAGATCCACCCCGTTCCCATACTTATTCCTACTACCGTAGGAATGACCCCATAGGAGCGGTGAGTGAGGCATTTTTGGTTGATGCAAGGAGAGCTAGTTTGAGGGGCCAAGGGGTAGAACAACCACCGAGAGCCCAAACTCATGTCCCCCAAAACGAACCTATTCAGCCCAATATTCAATGGCAAATTATACACCCGCAACTCACCAATGTGACTATCCAACTCGGGGCAGCCTTACATGTGGGGGAAAGGGCCAGACGAGAGGGTGAGAGACTCACACCGGAGGAGATAAGGAGAGCCTTCCTTGAGCAAAGGCAACACCAAGAGAGGCAACACCACGATGAGCACTTCCATATGGGCCCGCGCAATGAAGGGCCAAGGGGGCAACATGAGAATCGGTCCATGCAATCCATGACTTTTGGTGAATTCGAAGAAGATTTAGATAGGGAGATTGAGATGATGAATGGCCAAGAAAGAGGCCAGCACCCCGTTGGTTTCAACCAAGGAAGGAGAGGCCGAAACAATGTAGAGCCAAGGCTCCCTATGCCGAAAGTGGACTTCCCTAAATTCAATGGGAAGAGGCCAAAAGAATGGGTCTACAAGGCCGAACAATACTTCATTTGCCAAGACATCGCCGAGCAACACAAGATCCGATTGGCAAAGATGTATCTTGAAGAAGAGGCTATGGAATGGTATTGCTTTTGGGAGGAGGACTTTCCGAATGCTACTTGGGATGTTTTCAAAAAGGAGCTCCTATTACGGTTTGGAGATATCGTATGTAAACCATGAGATTGAATTGCGAAATCTCAAACAAACTTCTACAATCCAAGACTACCAGAGCAAGTTTGAAAGATTATCTAGTATGGTTAAAAATAGACCCGTGGAGTCCAAGATCGCCCATTTCATAGGAGGTCTTAATGAGGACATTCAAATTGAGATGCTTCGAGATCCTCCAACCGAGTTGAGGAAGTGTTTTGCCTTGGCAAAGACTATTGAGGAGCAATTCAAACGCAGAGGTGCAAGGAAGAAGGCCTACAAATCGGGGTTTGTTTCCAAACCCAAGACCAATTTCGTGAAGTCGGCACCACTCAAGAAGCAATTTGAAAAACCGCCAGCTTTTCGCAATAACATTCCTATCAAATACATCTCTCGTCAGGAGAGAGAGGAAAGGATCAAGAAAGGACTTTGCTTCAACTATGAAGAAAAGTACCACCCCGGGCACAAATGTAAGCACTTTCAGTTGTATGAGGTCGTGGAGAGCGATGAGCAATGTGAGGAGATAGAGACCGAGGGCACTAAGGTAGAAGAGGAGACCGAGGTGAAGGAAGAGGGTTTGTGTCACGACCTCACCAATAACGGGCTGAATGCTATGAAGGTTGTAGGCAAGATCAACAACCAAAAAGTTATTGTTCTTCTTGATACCGGAGCCACCCACAATTTCCTCAATTCAAGGTTGGCCCATCTCGTGGAGGGGAAGGTTACTCCCCAAGCTTCTTTTAACGTCATGGTTGGGAATGGAGAGAAGCTTGCTTGTAACGAAATTTGCAAGAATGTGAGCTTGGAAATGCATAATACTCCCTTCAAGGTAGACCTATACCTCCTTCCAATTGGAGGTATAGATGTGGTGCTTGGGATTCAATGGATGAAACCCTTGAGAAGGATCTTATTAGATTGGGAAGACATGACTATGACCTTTCCTAAGGAGGGTGGAGGAGAGATCACCCTCGAGACCATCAATCCTAGCGTGGACCCTAAGCCGGCCTTGAAGGCCCTCATTGCAAATCAGCCGGCTTATTGGCTCGTATCAATGGTGAAGGATGTTGTGCTGACCACGACCAGCGTTGAAGAGATTCCTCAGGGTATTCAGTGTGTTATAGACCGGTTTCCTTCAGTTTTCAAAGAGCCCAAGAGCTTGCCTCCCACTCGTTCCTATGATCATAGGATCACCCTCACCAAGGGGGCAGTGAATGTGCGTCCGTACCGGTATGCCTACAGTCAGAAGGCAGAGATAGAAAAGCTTGTAAAGGAGATGCTCGAGAGTGGGGTCATCCAACCGAGTAGTAGTCCATTTTCTTCACCCGTATTGCTAGTAAAGAAGAAGGATGGTACGTGGAGGTTTTGTGTGGATTACCGGGCCCTCAATGAGGTCACGATGAAGGATAAGCATCCTATACCAGTCATTGACGAGTTGGCTGGTGCTTCTTACTTCTCAAAAATGGACTTAAGAGCAGGCTACCATCATATTCGTATGCAGAAAGAGGATATCCACAAGACCGCATTTCGCACACATGATGGCCATTACGAATTCCTCGTAATGCCTTTTGGCTTGACTAATGCACCTGCCACATTTCAGAGGTGCATGAATGACCTCTTCAGAAGATACCTACGAGACTATGTGTTAGTGTTCTTCGATGACATCCTTGTATACAGTCCAACATTAGAGTTGCATGCGAAGTACTTGGACACCGTCCTTACCATTTTGAGGGACAACCAGCTCTACGCTAAGATGTCCAAGTGTACTTTTGGCCAGACTTCAGTGGGATACTTGGGACACATTGTCTCCAAGGATGGAGTTAGAGCAGAGCTAGAGAAGTTGGTAGCCATCGAGCAGTGGTCCTTACCCAAAAACCCAAAGGAGTTGCGTGGATTTTTGGGGCTTACCGGATATTACAGATGATTCATTAGTGGCTATGAGTCAACAGCTGCTCCATTGACCCATATGTTAAAAAAGGGGTCGTTTCAGTGGTTGAACAAATCACGTGATGCCTTCACACAGTTGAAGGCCGTACTTGTTTCAGCACCGGTTTTGACTTTGCCAGATTTTGAGCTGGAGTTCACTATTGAGACCGACGCCAGTGATGTGGGAGTATGGGCTGTTTTGAGTGAGGAGGGACATCCGGTAGCTTACATGTCCAAGGCGCTTACAAAGAGGGCCAAGCCTCTTTGCACTTACGAGAAAGAGCTCCTTGCTATGGTGCTAGATGTGGACAAATGGCGTCCTTATTTGTTGGGACGTAAGTTTGTGGTGAGGACCGACCACAATAGTTTGAAATATATGGTGAACCAGCGTGTGACCACTCCTATCCAACAACGATGACTCTCTAAGTTGTTGGGATATGATTTCACCATCGAGTACAAAAAGGGCCCCGAAAATACTGTCACTGATGCTCTCTCACGTTTGGGGGAGAATATGTTGTTGACTCTTTCAGTTGTGAGCACCAATTTGTGGGACAGGGTTGCATTAGACCAAGATGCTGAGGATAGCACTAGACTGCTGAAGGAATCTGTGACACAGAATGAGGATCCATCCCTAACTACTCTATACGTGGTAGTAGACTCCTCTACCGCAATGGCAAGGTTGTGATTCCCAAGCAATCCACCTTGAGGGGCAAACTCATTAGGCACTTCCATGAGTCAGCCACAGCCGGTCATGAAGGAGTGACTAAGACCATAGGCAGGATCAAGCCTCAGTTTTGGTGGGAAGGCTTGAAGGCAGATGTGAAGAGGTTTGTACGTGACTGTCAGATATGTCAGAGAGAGATGTATGAGGCAGTCAGGCCTCCCGGGCACTTAGTTCCATTGCCCATTCCTACACAGCCGTGGAGAGATGTCTCTATGGATTTCATAGAGGCCATGTCAAGGTCAGAGGAAAAAGAGTCAGTCATGTTGGTAGTTGATAGACTGACGAAATATCACGATCATGTACCACCATGACTGCTGCATATCACGATCATGTTGGGAAGCTTCATGGGATGCCCAACACCATTGTGAGTAACTGAGATTCGATCTTCTTGGGGGCTTTTTGGCAAGAGTACATGCGCCTAGCTGGCACCACCCTGCACTTTAGCACCGCCCACCATCCTCAAACAGATGGTCAGAGTGAGGTAGTGAATCGAACATTAGAGACATACCTCAGATGTTATGCAGGGGCTTGGCCCAACACTTGGGTCAGACATATATCATGGGCTGAATGGTCCTATAACACTAGCCTCCACTCAAGCATAGGGGTCACACCATATGAGGCAGTGTATGGCTTTCCACCTCCCACCATTCCTCGGTATGAAGAAGGGACAGTCATGGATGATGAATTGGATAGCACCCTACAAACTCGTGAAGAGGTTTTGGAATCTCTTAAGCAAAACATCGCTAAGGCCCAAACTTGTATGCATCAGTTCTACAATAAGGGACGAAAAGATAGAAAGTTCAGTGTGGGAGACTATGTGTTGCTGAAACGACTCCCTTTCAAGCAGAAGTCTTTATTGGGGCAGCCCTGTTCTAAGCTTCTTCCCAAGTATTATGGTTCATACCAAGTACTTCAAAGAATAGGGAAGGCTGCTTATCGCATCTCTTTACCACCGGCTGCCCAAGTTCATCCGGTTTTTCACGTGACACGGTTGAAGCCACACCACGGTTCTCTCCCTGGAAACATTGAGTACATCCCGAACCAGCAGCCCACTCCATATCGGATCTTGAAGCCCCGATATGCTTTGAGAGATGGTAGGCAACGACATGAGGTTTTGATTGAGTGGGAAGGTCCAGATGGAGGTACCTCTTGGGAGGACCTGGAACAGATTCGTCTCTGTTTCCCTACGTCACGAGCTTGGGGACTTCGTCTACGTTTCCCTACGCTACGAGCTTGGGGACTTCGTCTATGTTTCCCTACGCTACGAGCTTGGGGACAAGCTCGATCTGAGGAGGGTGGGGTTGATACGAGCTTTCCTAGAACTCGTACTTCCCACATTGGCACCTCCGCAGAAGGCACCCGTATTGGTAGAGAGGCTACCTTTTCTTCTTTTGAGATTTGCGGAAAACAGGTTGAAGCGACTACGGGAGTGGGTGAAATGCTTAGGGAGGTTAATTTCTCTATTCCCTCTTTGGCGTTTTCGGGAGAAGGCGGACTTTTGCATTGTGAGGTTAATTCCTCAACGAAAGCAAAGAACGAGTTGGAGCAAAGCGGGGAGCGCGTTGCGATACCTAGGGAGGCTAAGGGAGCCTCACACGTAGGCGCACCTAGCCTAGACGAGGAGAACTCGGACCCACTTAGTCCAGAAGAAGAAGACCTAGGCGAGTTTAGCCTAGATGGAGGTGGGCTCGGCTTGACGAGGAGCATGCACGATCCGGATTCGGATCAAGGACAAAAGAGGCCCAAGCCCACTTCACGGATCGAGTTGGCGAAGCTTAGGCGGACCTGGGCGAGGTGGGGCCATTGGCCCATATGAGATTTAGATTCTTTTTACTCAAGTTGATTTGATTCTTGTACCGTTTTTAGTTTGATTCGGTTTGCATTTAGTCTCATCTCGAGACCACGCTTTGAACCGGTTTGGCATTTGTATATAAGCCAAAACCGAGACATTTTGTTCATTCTTGCTTAATCAAAATTTGAAGTTTCTCTTTCCTCCATGCGTGGAGAGTTCTTGGTCCTTAGGGCGTGGCTCAACCTTGAGCACTACACTACAATGCTCACCATTGCCGTGAGATTAGTGGAGATCCAAGTTTTGTTAATGGCCGCCGGCAGCCATTAACACCTTGGATTTGCATCGTTTCCGAATCAAGCAATCCTTGCGTAGACATTCGTGCATCTCCCTTGAACGCGAAGGGAGATTGAGGCGATTGATCTATAGGGCTGGTGAAGAAGGCTTGGCATCCGTGGCTCTGACGTCCGGCGACTCTCTTCACTTCCGATCACCGGCGAAATACTCCCTACACGAGTTAAGTATCCTCTCTCCTTAGTGCTTAACCAGGGGTATTTTGGCTACCCGTTCGAAGAAGATCAACGTGGAAGGGAACTTGAGCATTCGTGGGAAACTTTGCCTAAATCAAGATCCTTGACACGGCATCCCCTTGGAACGAAGATCTAACATCGCGAGGAAGGAGGAAGAACTTGGTGCATTCGACCGCTAAGGCGAGAGTCTAACTCCTATAGTCCATTCAAACTCTGCACGAGTTAGATGAGGAAGAGGAGATGTTCGCAATCCAGCATATTCATGGCAGATCTGGCGTGTGATTGCTGAAGAAGAAAGAAGGAGGAAACCCGAAAATAAGAAGAGAAAAAAGGAAGTTGAGCAAAAACGGCAAGTAGAAGAGAGAACGCGGAAGAGGCGAGATTCGGATTTCTGAAGAAGAAGACAGGCGACCCCTCTGATCCGAGAGCTGTTCCAGACGATTTACTGGGAGTTTTGAGGCGATCTATAGCTTGTTGGAAAGCTCTCATACTCTCGTACAACATACTAAAATTTCAGTCTGATCGGACCAGGGCGCACATGTCAAATTCACCGCGGAAGTTTGCTATTTCGGCCACTGCAGCTCAGGCGTAGTCCGCCGCAGAACCGCCACTTGCAAAGGTTGTTTCCGCCGATCACGGTAAAGTTTTCACGCAAGCCATATACCGTTGGATTTGTAATTAAATTCTCTACCACATATCCAAAAATCACGGTATACGGGGTTCATTGGCCGGTGAATCATCATCTGCAATTTCCAAGCGTCTGTAAAACTGTTTGTCGGTTTTCATGGAGTCGATCAGAATTCCGGTCATCCTTCCGGCCAGATCCGGCGACTTCCGACTAGATCCGATCGTCGGGTACTCAGTTCCAATTTTGCCCTTGCTATATCTTGATTTTACGTGACTTATTGCTTGATTAGCATGGGTAAATTCGTCGCTGATTTTGTGGGAGACACGTGGCAGCTCGTGGGATTGGCGCCATCCAGCTTGGGCAATAAATCCGCGACGAAAAAGGAAGGCCACTCGAGGCATTAGGAACAGGCGGCAAGTGTCCCGCGCGCCAAAAAAGGGAAAGTGATCTCCTTCTAGACCCGTCCCTATAACTTTGGAAGGGAGATCCCTGTGCCTTAGGTACGTTGAATCTGGTCACTTTTCAGGAAAAGAAGGTGTTGGTGGCGCCAAGCGGGAGGACACGTGGCGAAAGGCACCTCCTTCCTACGTGGGAGAGATCCTCCTTCTGATTTGATCTTCAACCAACAAGGAAGGAGATCGGCCAGCCGATTGAGGTGCATTTCACCTGGACATAATTCAACTAAGGCAAGATAACGGCGCGATCCTGAGAGATCCATCTCCATCAATCAAGGAAGATTCGAACAACCCTCTAGGTCAGCGAGGGGGAAAGGTGGCCGGCCATCTTGCTCCTCCATCGGGGCGGGCCGGGCCGAGACCCGGGCTATCGTTCTGGGCCCGGGCCTGGCAGAGCGGCCCGATACCCACCCTTAATTATTCAATATAGGATTGATTTTAGAGGTCAAAACTTAACACAAAACATAACATAAACATGTATATAATTCCTTAAGGGCAAGGTTGATTGTTGGATAACTTATTCATGTGGACAATAAAGTTTGCATCGTGGAAAAATGGATCAAACATATTACAAATTAACCATGAATCGCTTACCCAATTTTTAAAGCATATAATCCATTGATTCAAGGTCCGAACCGTCAGTACCTGATCTGATACGTGAAAATGGGAGATACTGAACTTTAGGGTTTGCAACCCTTTATGAGGCGGCAGCTAGGTTGGAGGCTTCCACGAGAGAGCGAAAGGACCAAGTGGAAGGAGGTTTCTCTCTGTCCATCTGCTGCAGAACGTGGAAATGGTGAGATTGCTCTCTCTTCCAACTCCTTTTTTTCTATTATGGCCAAGATCTTCGTATCCCTCCTCCTGCTCCGTCTTCCTCCTCCGTCTCCCTCCGTCCCTCGCTCCTCCTTCCCACCCTAATCTCTGATAGCCCCACCCTGCGCCGCTCCACCACTGAAACCTTGGGCGCCAGGTCGAAACCGCCGGGCAGGGGGAAAAGGAGTCGGCGAGGGGGAAAAGGTGTCGTGGTTGGAGGAGGAGTCCCGGCCACCGGGAAGGGGGAAAGAGGGTCGGTCGTCGGCGAGGGGAAAGGCGGTCGGCTGTCTTCCTCCTCCGTCGGGGCGGGCATGGCCGGGCCGGTACCACTCCGAGACCCGGGATATTGGGCCGGACCTGGCTGAGCGGCCCGACGGGTCGGCCCTTACTGAGCCGGGCCGGCCCGGCATGATACTCACCCCTAATTATTTAATATAGGATTGATTTTAGAGGTCAAAACTTGACCCAAAACATAAGATAAACATGGATATAATACCTTAAGGGCAAGGTTGATAGCTGGATAACTTATTCGTGTAGACAATAAAGTTTACATGGTTGAAAAATCGATCAAACATATTACAAAATTAACCATGAATCGCTTATCCAATTTTTAACGCATATAATCCATTGATTCAAGGTCCGAACCGTCAGTACCTCGTGAAAACGGGAGATACTGAACTTTAGGGTTTGCAACCCTTTATCAGGCGGCGGCTGGGTTGGAGGCTTCCACAGGAGAGCGAATGGACCAAGTGGAAGGAGGTTTCTCTCTGCCCAACTGCTGCAGAACGTGGAAATGGTGAGATTTCTCTCTCTTTCGTCTCCTTTTTTTCTATTGTGGCCTAAATCTTGGTGATTGCTTTTTTTCTTTGATCTCGTTGTCGTTCTTTATGGAGTTGTAAGGTATTACTTCATCAGCCGCACCACTGCCTTTAGCTATAAATCTGAAGGAGCACTTGATGGTCATTTTTTTGGTATAATTTGATACGCAGTAGACTAACAGTTTAGTCCTTTTCA
>JAANDH010002150.1:0-14939 GCA_011799765.1 Nymphaea thermarum | reverse complement strand
TTTTTCTTAAAGACTCAAGCAACGAGGCTCTAGTGGACAATTTCACTCATGAATTTAGGTTGCAGCAACATGAGAAATACCACATACAACATGCCACTGATTAAGAAGCCTTCCTACGCAAATCTTCAAGTTCCTTCTCCTTTTGCATAAGAGCCTTTTCTTTCTCATTAACCTTTACCTCCCTCTGATTAAGAAGCCTCTGTTCTTCGACCAACCTCTCTTGACGGTCCTGCAACTCTTTGTCCCAGCCTCGGAGATACACATTTTCACGGGAAAATGCTTCTTCATGTGCTTCTCGCCTAAAGTCCATGAAATAAAGTTAGATGCATGGATTAAAAAGTTAAGCCTAACATTAGCATGGTGAATAGCATGGGGAAAAGAATATTACTCAGCCATCAAGGAAGCCCTTTCTTTCTTTATGGTACTTTCTCGAGCACCAACAAAACCATTGGGGGGCGTTTGATAGAATGGCATTATGGAATTGGAAATATATTTCCTGGAAAAAGGGAATGAGAAAAATATTTCCGATTCCCATTTTGATGAGTGTTTGATAACTGAGAAATATATTTTCAAAAACATATTTCTGTGTTTGATTTTTAAGAAACATATTTCCAAATTTTCAGAAATACATTTCTTAGTTTGATATCAGAAACTTATTTCCAGAATTTGTGTAAATAGAACACAAACTAAAGGCTTCCACCGTTCAACTAGAACAGCCCGACAACATTTTCCAAGTGAAACCAGATGTCTCTACTTACGTTCTAGACGAAAGAATATGCTCAAGAAACAAGGTCGACAAACTTAAAAGCTGCAACTTTATGCATAACTGTATGCTTGGAGGCCATCCTGCTTTGGTTTATGTAGAAAGAAATGTTCATAAAATACTTGTTCTGTTCTTCCAAGATTTCCAAACTCTCAAACTGCAATGCAGAAACTATGATATACTTCACCAAGTCTAAAGCTATATACTCAAAACTGCACCATTGAGTGCATAACTGAGAATAAAATGCTTGAAATTTTATAGCTACATCATCTTAGGAACTCACCTTCTGCTAGGACTTAGAAGCATCACAAAAGCTCATATTTGAGGGGAAACAATGAAATCTAAACATGAGGAAAATTTTTCTCAGCACTACTGATCATTACTTGCTCATATGTCTTGAGAATGACACCCAGTGAACTGTCGTGAATACCGGTAGGGTTCTGACACCATATCATACACCGATATGTGTCAAAATCATACCTTCATCCACCTACAACATCTTCCAATAAGAATTGCTTGGTAATTCACATAAGTTCCTAGGCTTTATGTTGCCAGCAATTTATAATATCCATGAATGCCAGTAGGGTTCACTTTTGACCTGTTCCTTAGTAGGTCAAGGCTCTGAACAAAGGCCTAATAAATTATGGATATTCATGCATGGTCTCACATAGGAAACACATGCATTTTGAAATACAAGTAACACAACAGGTGGATAGGAATTTTATCTACATGCACTGAATAATCACTAATCAGGTAAATGAAACGATTGTCACAAGTTGCTAAAACCTAAAGAGGTAATATAGTTATCATCTTGTTGTTTCCAGATTAATTCTTGTTCTAACAGAAGCAGCTTGCTTGGCAATTTCATGAGAAATTAATATATAATGTCTTACGAGAACACCTCACAATTATGCATGAACACCATTCATGGATATTAAGTTATTTCCAGTAAAGGTCCTCCCTCACACGAATATTAGTAGTGTATAATTTGAACTCTGCACTTTAGATCTTATCAAGAGACAAGAAATATCCAGAATATGCACCCTGTGAGCTTTATAGAACCATTATGAGACAGTCAACTTTGTACTTAAAGAAGAAGAAATTTTCGTAGAAACAAAAAACTGCAGGCATGTATGAACACTGAACAGTGGATACTCAGGTGGAAAAAGGATTGCCTCATACAGGAATCGATTATAAATGACTTGAACTTATGTATTCAAGTTTCTTTATACTTGCATGAAACAAGTATGGGAATTAGCCTCAAGGACAGAAATATGGAAACTTACTTTACAAGACAACATTTCAACAATGCAAGCATCACTTGTTGGCGTGACAGACAAATCCAATATAGGGGCCACTTCAAAATTCAGTAGCTGAATTTTCTGTAAATAACACCTAAGGAGAGAGAATAATGTACTTTCCTTAATAAAGAAAAATTATAGAAAAAGGAAAATCATGTCCAAGTAGTGAGATTTTGAGAAAGCTGGCACATTGTCTATCCTGACCTACTATAGGCTATTGAACAGTTACTTCTGCACATTTACGTGCTGATGAATTCCACCCAAGCTCCAAAGGCTAATGACGAAGAGGGTATTACTCAACTACTCATAACATAACTACTACAAGTTACTTCTCAAATCCAGGCACAACAGCCCTTCCGAGCAAGTATAGGAAGAAATGCCATTTATGTATGTATGTCAGTATGTGAGAGAGAGAGAGAGATCCTTATAACAACTTCAATCCTCACTTCTACTGGTTAGAAACATCAACTGGCACAAATTGTCAAATTCTACCTACATTTACTGTTTCACAAAGAGCAGTTTACAGGTTATGACAATTATCAATGTGCAAATTACATTGCAGCATAAAATTTTCACTTGTTGTTCATGAGGATCCCATAGGCCATAACACCAAAAAAACATATAATTAAAGATGTCACTTATTTCTGTAGTCAGTTTTAGTGGAACAACAACAATATGAGAAATTGTAGAAATGCTATGCAAATGACATGATGAAAACCAAAGCAAGGAAGGCTAGATCCAGACATAGGAAAAATGGGTAGAGTATGCTAGTTATCTGCATAGCACGATGTTCATCATGGCAACCAAAAAGAGAGAAGAAAGACCTGTATGTGTAAATTAGATCCAATATTTATAAAGTAATATCTATTTGCAGGGGAATGAAAAAAAAATACACACAAGTATTCTGCAGAGCAGAAAATTCTTGTAGCACACAAGGTAGTAGATCTATAAGAATCATCATTAAATAACTGTGGTAACCGATCATGGTTGTAGCAGTTCCAAGGAAGCAATTGGTTCACATACCACAAACTACACCTCCAAAACCACATGGGAAGGCATGGCAGTACTTGAGATTCTACGCAGTTTGCCAAATGGACCACAAAACCAAGGAGGTCAAGCAAAAAACATCTCACAGTTCTGGTGCATTTCTGTATAGTACAGAAAATATCTTCAGTCCTGTTCAAACGACATCAGTTATAGCTACTAGAAATACAAACAGGAAACAGGAGTTGACTGAAAAACTGCAACCAATTAAACATATATTCTGAAAGAAAATAATACAGTTAAATGTCAACCTTCGGAAGAAAGATACAAAACAGGGACAATAATATAATAATAATAATAACATGGGGACTCTCCTGATAATGTCAAAGCTTCAGTGGATTGGGAAGCTCTGTGGGCTTCAGAGGAAGGAGAAAAACTTCGGAAATAGTAATGATCTTAGTGATGACAAAAATGGATATTAGAAGCAGTATTTGCATTAAAACCAGGCAAGCTGAAAAGGGATTCATTTCAATTTCACCAAAAAGTAGCCCAAACTTTTGATACTTACCATTTTGCTAACGAGCTTATTAAGGGGAAAAAAAATAATGAAGCTTCTATGGCCAACAGGACAAGAAGACATTGCAATCTGAAAAAATTTATAGAAGGATTAATTGAAGAGAGAAGCCAACACTTTCACTCGCTTGGTCTCTCAATTACGAACTGAGACACCCAAAAATGTGTGAAGTGTTCCTGGGAACCGTACAATAAATTGCCCACTAAATCTTAGGATACAACAGTAGAGGCTGGTGTTATTGATTCTGCAACTATGCAGAGAGGTTCTAAGCATGGAAGCAAGAAAATGGTCGCGGTTACTTCCACACCCTTGAGCCACAACGAAGAACCGATTTCACTGGATATCTCTCATATGGAAATTTCCATACAAAACTGTGGTGGAAAATTCTATTTCCAATTTTTATGGTCAAATTCGTACCTAAAACAAGCTTCTGATGGGTTACAATCCAGGAGACAAAGAGAAGATGATTCTGATAAATAAATGGCTTATCTATTGTATGTACTGCTAAGGATAACCATAAGCACCAACTAAGGTTGGTATTCCCAGATTCCGAGAGAGCCTATAAAGTATCATTGTGCAAGCCAAATTTATGAGAATAACTTGCAGCATTTCATAAAAATGTGATCTATCAACACAAGATTTTACCAACACAAGCAAAACCCAATTCAAAGAACCATAACAAAAAGCCAGACACAAATCAAGTACCGATGAGGGGCTCTCTGGCAGGCGGCAGCCCCTTGAAAGAAAAAGGAGTGCTGGAGAGTAGACTGTTTGCACCGCAGCATTTTACAAATCAAAACCCCTTTCCCAATAACGCGAGATACATAGAAAAATAGAGAGAGAGACCTCTGGCGGTGTAGGCGATGGACGTTGGCAGACGGAAGATATGATACACACCGGCAAGGCAAACAGTCGACGATGGAGTGAGACGACAACCAGCGGCCGGAGGGAGACTACGAGCAGCAGGCAGACCAGGGGAGGTAGCAACGGCAGGAGGGAGACGACGAGCAGCAGGAAGACCAGGGGAGGCAGCAGCGGCAGGAGGGAGACGAGCAGCTGCGATGAGATGCGAGGGTGCCCTAACGGGCAAAAAAATAAACCCGAAAAAATGTTTCCACCCCTCTCGGTGGAAACATTTTTTCGGAAACATTTTGCCAAATCCACCTTCAACGGCTCCAAAAAATTTTCTGCGTTTGATAGCATGGAAATTTTTTTAAAATTTGAAATTTTTTTCCTGAGCTACAGGAAATTTCCATGCTATCAAACACCCCCTTGGTGAAAAAAGACATAGTATGTTCTCATACCCTTTTTCTTAGTTCAGTTGCATCCTTTTGGGTTCTTAATAATAGAAGTCAAATACATTCATTTGCTCTATCTGGTACATTGATTAACTTTTGCATGTTAAATTATTTTTTAGTAGTCCAGTGTTGATTCACTTAGTTGCTTATTGGTTTGGTTTTAAATGCCTATAAGCCATGAGTGTTCCTCTGGTTTTGATAGTGCGCGTTCTGTAGAATTATCTATTACATAATAACTCTTTTTTTCTTGTTGTATACACATATTAGTCTGCAATCTTCATTGGTTTCTATTTTACATTAGTCTACATAGTCTTAAATTGTTTGAGCACTATTTAGATTCATGAAGTTATGCACTAGTGCATTTACATATAATTATTTAACAAAATATTTGTCTGTTTTTTTATATTTGTGAAGTTATGCACTAATGCATTTATATATGAGAAATTAACAAAATATTTGTCTCCTTTTTTTTCTTTTTTCTTCTAGAGGGCATGCCATAAGCACAGGTCATGAAAAGGTCCAATGCTATTCTACTTATGAACTGACAAGAGGAGATCACCTAAAGTTGCTACCTAATTGCTGAGCAAGATGAACGGACTAACTGATTTGACTATAGAGAAAAGAAAAACTTCCGACAAAAAAGATTACCATTAGAAATGGCATCACAGATTAACCTAAGCCAATGCCATCAGGATTGCTCTTGGGACTTATTTAGCTTTTGGATTGTTGGACCAGCCATTGAGCTACTAATTGTAGCATGCATCATAACAAATTATTCCAGTTCCCTAGGCTTAAGTATAAGAAAATTGGATGGATAGACTATAAACAGAACTCCAAAGTCAAATGCTCCCCTCAATGCACTCACAACCAGACACGCAGATAGAAGCTGACATTCCAAGATTTTTACAAAGAAAAGATTTTGAAAGGTCGAAAGCCCATGGTGATTTCTGTTTGTTTTTTTTATCCCATTCTTTCATTTTTCTCCTTCATCAATTCCCAATTCTAGTTTCTTTCATTGTCCACAAAAAGTTGCATCATTGCACCAATGATGCTATTCGTGGATTATTTTTATTGTAAAATAACATCTGGTTCTTTAAAATGTCCCTCAACAACTGCATCATCACAGTAATGCAGCTATACTTAGATTTTTTTTTTTTTCCTTTTGAGGGGGTAACGGTGTGGGAAGAAGCATATTTTAGATAAATTGTTGGGCAACAAAGAGACTGTTCCAAAAGATCCTGAAAGGTTTATCATTTTAAGAGTCCATATAACAACTCATTCACCATTAAGTTGGTTATGATGAAGCTATAACTTCGAATTTCTTAGGCAATATGCATATAAAGGATGACTTCAAATCTATTCATGAAGATATAAAGGCCCAGAAAAAAGAAATACTACCCATATTGTGTTGATAATCATAAAGCTGAACTAACATAAAAAACTTATATCAGAATGCAGTAACCTGACAAGAAAATAAGTTTATAATAAAAAAGGCATACAAAAAATAAAAAATAAAGCATAACGAACACTACTATCAAACCCAACCTAAAGAAAATAGGAGAAGTTAAAATAACACTTCATTCAAAAGGCTCGAGCAAGAACGAAGAACAGTGAATAAAAGGAGAAAGTCCTGAGAAATGTAGATTGTCAGTTGGCTGTTGGACAAGTAATGGTGGAAACTAGTGTTGGCATAACCTTCCAGTCCCCCTCCGCTCCCCTTAAAAAACCAAAAAAAAAAAAAAAAACCCAAAACAACAAAAATAAAAATAAAAAAAACACTGACATTCATGCACCAGTTTCATAAAGTTCTTGAAGAAGCAGTTCACATGCTCAGCATACACTGTAATTCATGCCTATCTTATGTTGTGTGGGCCAGAAACTTCACCCACAACGGTTCCCACTTCTCTAGCCAAATTCCCTTGCACAGATCCAATCTCCAAAATTGAACTAAACGGCACCAGCATATAAACCATTCATAATGAATTTCAAATGGTACTCGACTTATAATGAAATGTGTGCACCAACTACCTAATTTGCGGTGTTAAAGATGCAAGATTTCAAGCTCAATTTCAGAGATGACAAGTGCGCTTTTCAGGTACTCTTTTCTTTTCATTTTACATCCACCATGGTTCGGGCCTGACCTCACACAGTAACTGTTTTGGGAATTCTTTTCTCTGTTTTTCCTTTTCTCAGTTATCGCCTCTTTTTGTCTAAATTGTATAGCGACACAACTGAACAATTAAAAAGATAGAAAAGATAGATTCGTATTTGGTTGGAGAAAAGGTTCGGAAGAAAAAGAACGACGGATAGATTGGCGTTTCTGCTCCATTTAGTCGCAAACGGCGGGAAAAGCACTTAAACATGGAACTAAATCTTCCACGGACGAATACACGAGCACCTTCCCTTCACCAACCAAAATTCAGGCAAAAAAAAGAAGAAATAACAGAAACGACCTCTCCCTGTCGGAAAATCATGAAATCGTGAAGATAGTCGGTTCAATGCTTCTAATTCCCTCGTGGGACCCAAAGAAGTACATTACAAACGCATGAAGAAGTTGCGACCATAAAGAAGCTGAACAAGACTACCATAATGAAGCTTGACGGCAAAACAAGGAAAGCAACACCACAAATTTCGAACAAACCTCGGCCTAAAGCTTCGTCACGCGGTCGGCCAATGCCTCCCTCTCCTTCTTCTCCAGCGACGCCCCGTTTCGATCACATTTAAACAACGGGGAGAAGGGAAGCTCCAGCGAGGACAAAGGCGGGAAAAGGCAAGCCGCCCTCTTGCGTCTCTGGCGCGCGCGCCCGCCCAAACACGCGCACCAACGAGCGAGGGAACAGGAGGAGGAGCAGGGAGGGGGAGGAGGGAGAGGAGAGGGAAGGCCTGGCAGGTTTGTCGTCTCCCGCTTTTGGAGTTCACGTTTGAGCAGAACGTTCACCCGTCAGAGGAAGGGGAGCCTCACTGCCGGCAAGATGGACGCGGGCAGGAACGATACCTCCGCATCCCCAAAACGGAAGGCGGCCGTCAGGGATTCACTTGAGGAGAACGGTTGGGTAGGGACCCCAGAGATGTTCTTATCGCCAGGGGAAGTCCAGGTTAGGAAGCGGTTCAGGGAGGCCGCCGGCCTCCCTGAAGCGCTTTCACACCTGGACCTCCCCTGGCGATGGGTCCCTACCCAACCGTTCTCCTCAAGTGAAGCCCTAGGCGGTGGGCACTGACGGCCGCCTTCCGTTTCGGGGATGCTACCTGCCCGCGTCCATCTTGCCTGGAGTGAGGCTCCCCTTCCTCTACGGGTGAACGTTCTGCTCAAACGTGAACTCCAAAAGCACAAACCTGCCACGCCTTCCCTCTCCTCTCCCTCCCTGCTCCTCCTCCCCTTTTCGCCTTCCCTCTCCTCTCCCTCCCTCCTCCCTGCTCCTCCTCCCCTTTTTGCCTTCCCTCTCCTCTCCCTCCTCCCCCTCCCTGCTCCTCCTCCCCTTTTCCCGCCTTTGTCTCCTCCCCCTCCCTGCTCCTCCTCCCCTTTTCGCCTTCCCTCTCCTCTCCCTCCTCCCCTCCCTGCTCCTCCTCCCCTTTTCGCCTTCCCTCTCCTCTCCCTCCCTCCTCCCTGCTCCTCCTCCCCTTTTCGCCTTCCCTCTCCTCTCCCTCCTCCCCCTCCCTGCTCCTCCTCCCCTTTTCCCGCCTTTGTCCTCGCTGGAGCTTCCCTTCTCCCCGTTGTTTAAATGTGATCGAAACGGGGCTTCAGAACTACCCTTCCCTTTCCAACCATTTACGCGGCTGCCTCCTCTCAGGTGGACGGTGGAGATCGAGCGCAAGGCTTAAGGGCGTCTGGTAGGGCGGATCCTTTGGCCGGGGTGGCTCGACGCTGTCGGCATCATCGGCGTCCTGTTTCGATGGGCTCCTAGGTTGGCCCGTATCAAATTCGCACTCACGCTATCCCGCTTCTTGGAATGATTGCCGTATACTTTCTCTGGATAAGTTTGTTTCGAACGATTGCCTGCTGTTATGGGGAGTCGAAGTGGAGCCGGCGCACCTCATTTTTCTTTATAGGTTTCGGGTCCTGTTCTACTTTTAACTTGTGTCACGGGCAGGATAGAAGAATGAACAGTTAGAACTTGAACTTGAAGGTGAATCACCCCCCGAGTCCCATTCTTCCAAGGAAAATCCGGATCTCGCGATCTGATCTAGTGTGGATTTCACATGAGATTCGAGTAGAGAACAATTTGAATGTTTATTTGTTGAAAAAATTCATATGTCAATGCAGTGGTGGAGGCAAAATGTGTATCTTCAAAATATGAGAGGATGGGGCAATCAAGAGCTTTGGGTTGGATCAATGGCCATGTGGGCTTGTATAGATAATTGGTCGCACAAATCTATATGGATTGCTTATTTATATATTGAGGCCTCATGGACATTTATTTATTTGCATGTGGATTGTCTAAAATTTATAAGTGAAGTGTCATTGCTTCTTAATGAGAAATTTTCTGGTTCTAACATTGATAAAAAAAAACCCATATAGTTGAACCCAATCAAATGTTGCACATGAGAAAGTTTGTTTGGGCAGCCTATACTTAGCCTTGCCGCTAGGTTAAAATCTAAGTAAACAGTCCTGCAATATCATAATAAGACAACCTTGTGACCTCAAACTGAAGAATTCAAGGGATCCTTTGGAACTAATGACACTCTGTGAATACTTCATTGATTTGTGATAGCTCCATAGTGCACTATATAACTAATGTTTCATAGATCTATACCAATATTTGAGGTCAGATTCATGGGATACTCACTGAGAATGTTTTGATTGCCAAACAACCCTTAAAACTCGTTACTCATTTTGTTCAATACATCCACAGGAAAATGTCATGTTAATTTCCATGCCAATTTCTCAAATGTTTGAATTTAAAATTATGAATCAGCGTTTGCTGTAGTATCAAATCCAATATTTTCACGTAATTCATATGCATCTTTTGATTCTAATCAAGTATTTTACCTCGACATGTCATGAGTACATTGGATGCAAAATCCGCGGCTACGCATGAATCGCAATCTCGCAGTATTCATGCATGTTCTCGATGCTTAGCAATCATGCAAGCAGCAAATGGAATGTGAGAACAGGGTGCATGCAGCTTTTACCTTGACATGGGCTTCTTCATGCTCGCCTAAAGCTATAACTTTTTATATAAATATGCAGAAGCAAGGTCTGCGGACCCAAGTTGTAGCTTTCACATGTAAAATTGAAAAGGGAAAATGTTAAACCCAAACCAAATCAAAGTCATAGTTCCACCACATAGTGTTCTTAAAAAAAAAAATGTTTGTTACAAGGCCATGAGTTCAAATGACAATTATTTTTGTATTAAATGCGTAAAGCTAGGCATGTTTTTTTTTTTTCTTTTTTCTTAGTTGAGAAAAAAATATGTGAACAAGGGTAAAGACACAGGTGAGCAGCGTCAGCCATCAATTACCCACACAGTCTAATAAAATTATTTTATTTACTTATTAATTGACCTTATATATATATATATATATATATATATATATATATATATATATATATATATATATATATATATATATATATATATATATATATATATATATATATATAATGCTACTCAAATGTATAGTGAGTGCATAGATCCACTATTGATTATAAGACAGGTTGAGATAAATGTGTATAAATAAGATTTAAACCCTAAGTCTTAATCTTTTGTGATCCCTATGTTTGTAAATTCCAGCGTATTCCAATTTATATATAGATTGCCGGAGGGCCAGCAGAAGAGCTAGAAAAATTAGATGGATGGACGCTTGTTTAAAATCATTGAAGGACGTAACAAACAACCTGAAATTAAAAAATTTTACTAGCTCCCAAAATAAATTGTAAAAATTGTATTAAAAGTTAGAAACTATTTCATCTAGTTCCTTTATGCAATTGAAGAACATTAACCACGCTTTTAGGTTTTTCCTAGAACACTTCAAATTACGGCATCCCCCCCTTGAGCATGCACAAGGAGTCCAATGTAGAGGAGGCACGGCTCTGTTTCAGATGAGCGTTGACCAATGTTGTTAAATGGGTTAGTCTAGTACCTTCGACGTGCATGATGCTCAGACGCTTTCTTCCTTTTATTTTCTTTTGCCTAAAAAGTAACGTATTCTGAATTTAAAAGTTAAAACGTTTTGTAAGTTCAGATTTAAAAATAATTAGGACAAAATGAAAAAGGGTTTGGATGAAAAAGGATTTAAAAATAGCGCGCTCGATGTGCATGGTGCTCATCTTTGTTCGTGACTTCATGCTGCGTCCGCCCCTCCCTCTGGGGTCGGCTCCTCCCTCCAGTGGCAACCGCTTTCACCGGCAGCTGTAGCTCCCTCTCCAGCGTTTGCCGACATCACTCCGGCGGGAGACGACATCACATCGGTTGAGGTTGGAAACGGTAAACCAGAGAACACCGGCGACAGCTCCTCCTTCCAGCGGCGTCCGCCCCTCTCTCCGGCGGCTTCCACCCCTCCATATGATATGGCTGATTCGGATTTGAAACTCCGCGCAGCACCCTCCTCTCACTCAGTGGTGTAAAAACGACTGAATTGTCGACTCGTACTCATATTGGCAGCACATTAATTCGATTCACCGTGCCATTCTAATGTGCTTGTCGTATTTCATTGGTTATATTATCTTTTAAATATTTTAAGTTCTTATATTGTTTTCAATTAGTTTTATATTGTTATCTGCTTTTTGAGAACAAATTTTAACCAGTGAATCGTCAATCAGCCAATTCTACTCTGGCTTTCACAAATACCGGTATAAAGAGAGGGTCTGAGGGAGAGAAAGAGCGAGGTGGAAAAGGAAAAGTGGTAGAGCTCTAGTGTTACTACCAATGGTGCGGGTAAGTTTATACACTTTGTGGCTGCAAGCATATGCAGCGGATCGAAAGCAGAGACAAAGGGAGAGCACATAATTGGGTAACAGAAGGAAAAAGCAAGAAATGAAGGCGTGGGTTCCTTGTGTCTTTCGCCCACAACTCATGGTTTAAATTTTTTAATTATTTTTTGTTACTAAATATAGCATGGGTGTTCCTTAGCCTAACGTTACAAGAGTTATTTCATAATTATACTGTTCTGCTGTGTACATTATTATTACATTATGACTGCCAAAGGGCAAATTGGTGGTTATGTAGGCAAACGTGTTGCAGTACTTCTATTATTAATCTTTATATTTTGGTTGTGGTTTTTCATTTTTTTACAGGATCTTTAGGATATTATATACTTCTAAATTGTAGCTGTGATGCTTACTCATTATATCGCATTGCTTCATAGGGTCTACACATTGCCTAGCATCAACGCACTTAACAACATTGGTGTTGGTGTTTATAGCCTGAGTGCAGGACTGGTAGGGTCTGGCCCGGACACGGTCACGAATCCACCAAATCTTGCCGCCGATGACCCTTCTCCCGGATCTAGGAGATACTCAAGCTCCTCCCATTTAGTCTTCAGGGCGGCATAGAAGGCAACAACAGACAAATCACCCTGTGTCAAGGAGTAGATACTGCATTTAATCTGATACGTACGCAGCACCCTTTTCTTGCGACCATACATCCTCGCAAGCACAGTCCACATATCAAAAGAGGTCGGCTTTTGCAGAATAAGAGGCTGAATATCACCAGACACAGAGCTGATGATCCACACCTTAACCTGACTGTCCTCCAACGCCCAGGTCGCCCATTGAGGATCAGATTTGTTGGGCGTGGGTTTGTCGCCAGTGATATAGGGAAGACGCCCACGGCTCGTTATCCCAATCTCGAGGGCAGCAGACCAAGAAAGATAGTTATCTTTGGTCAGACGAATGGATGTGACCTGGACCGGCAAGTTCTCACTCTTGGGAGCGCCTGCCTGTGTCACTTAGGCACCATCTCTTCAGCCATCACCAACAATCGCGCAACAACAAGATGCATAGAGATGAAGCGGAAACGAACATAGGAGGCAGACCCCGAGGCGGCGGCGGTGGCGGGTACTAGGCGACGACGGCGGGAACAAGAGCCACCCACGGTGGCGGAAAGGCAGAGAGAACAGGAAACCGGCGGCGCTAGAACGTCTGACGGAGGCAGCGCAGGAAGCCCTGACGGCGGCGGCGCATCCGCTAGACGGTGGCAGTGCAGGAAACCCCGACGGCAGCGCAGGGATGGCAGATGCAAACTATCGATCTCGTGGCTCTGATACCATGTAGAAACATGCAACACACGAAGAAGAAGGAGAAACGGAACACACGATATACGTGGAAAAACCTCTGAAAAAGGAAAAAACCACAGGGAAGCTCTAACCTAGGTGCACAACCGCAACCCTAGGAGAGAGAAAATTAATTTCACTTAATCAACTATTACACCATAAGTAAGAATAAAAGGGGGACGACCCGCCTAGGGTACCGAGCCACCTCGGTACCCGCGCCCAAGGGTCCGGGTCCATATCCAGACCCGGTACCCTAATACAAGATATTCTAACAATAACGAATAAAAGTATATACAAACAAAGAACAAACTTGATACTCAGCCGAAACGAAGAAAAATCTTCCCACCACCGAGAGAGAGATGGTGATTTCCGTCAGCCTCGGCGACTCCCGTCGACCCCCTCTCACCGCTCTCGTCTGTTAGGTGTCCCCTCTTCGCCATGCTCTCTTCCGCCCTCTTCAGTCTTCACAGTTCACTCGGATGAGAACGAAGGAGACGAAGGAGAGAATGGTGGGAAGTTAACCTAAGCCCTCTTTTCCTCTAAAAAGACGTTTTTGCCATTAAAAGGAGCATCCGAGTTAAAAAAAAAACCAATTCTTTTACAAATATTACACACGTGCCATTTTTTTAAAAAAGTCACTGTGTGTCTTTAAAAAAACATGGAAGACGCACGCGTTTTATACACATTTTCTATTTTTAAACGTTTTTTTGAAAAAAACGCATCTTATTCCCGTTTTATACGGTAGAGACGTTTTTGACGTATAATACGCATTTTTTTTTAAAATGACGTTTTTTTACAATGAATTTACAATACATATAACAGGAATAAAAATTGTCTTGCAATAAATGTAACAGGTATAACAGTAGGTACAGTATATAACAAAACTGACTAACGGTACATAATAGGTATAATAGCAGGTAATATAACAAAACATACCAACAATGCATAATAATATATGCATATAAGTTTATATTTTATAACAACAGACAATGTAACAAAATAGATTAACAGTACATAATAGTATATACATATAAGTTTATAATGGGTATAACAAATTGACAATACATATAACTATATGATATAAATACGTAACAAAACCATACTAATGTATACATATATATAACAGGTATGAGGTACTACAATACTATATAACAAACTATGTGACTAACATTATATATATATATAATAGTACATATATATATATATATATATATATATAATAGCATAATCAACATAATAATGCATAAAAAGTAGGTAACCAATACAAAATAAAGTACATGGCAATATATACTCGATTAAGAAACTTTAATTAAAAGGGAAGGTGACTTTCGACTTTCCGAGTAAGCGTGTAGGTGCCTAGGCCAGCTTAAGTGCCAAAACATATCACGAGGTCACGTGTGTGGACTCATGCTTATTCCATGCCAAGGCATCACCTATGTGAGCCCTATGTTGTCAAGGCGCGCAGGTTGTGCCTAGGCGGGGCTAGAAGCGCCTAGGCAAAAAAGGTGCCTTTTTATTTTTATTTTTTTTAGTTATGTTAACCATTACATAATAAATTATGTACTTACTGACTGAACTGTAAGCTTCCATTCCAAGTAAAACTTGAACAACTTGAAGTAAAGAGCTTGCTTGGGGGTTAGGCCCCCTACCTTTATTCCAACAAAATGGATATATACAAGGGAAGGCCAAAAAGAACCTCAACAATACACACAAAGGATTGACTCAACCCTTCACAAAAAATGAGGACAACCATATCCTACGGTCTAAGCATATACATTTTCAAATCAGCAAAATAATCATTAGGATCA
>JAANDH010002149.1:1760-17253 GCA_011799765.1 Nymphaea thermarum | reverse complement strand
TGTGATCAAATTAATCAATTAAATCCCTCTCGTATTGATACAAACTTGTAATTTGAATCTCTGAGATAATTCGCTAAGGATGTAACTACAAGTTCAACTCATTGGATTAGATATAACGGATCAAACAAATGCGTTGGTTCCATTTCTACCCATGTAAACTAGAGATTTTAATCATTTAAATCATTCGTTATGGACATTAGAATAAGTGAAACATTTTAGATTAACTAAAAGGGATCATATGAATGAGAATCACATTCATTTTCATACAAACTTGTGATTTCAATCATTTAAATCATTCATTATAGATGTAATAACAAGTGAGACACATTAGATTAAATATAAGTGAGCAATGCATCACTTGAATCTCATTCATTTTCTTTGAAACTTGTGATTTTATGATGTTGACCTTGGTTGACTTATGTTGTAAGTAAAATTAAATCCATGACCAACAAAAATTCAGGAAAACAAGTGAGTAATATCTTCCGCACAGATCTATGCCGGTTTCCCCGTCTCCTTGTAAACAACATAACCTGTTCTAAATGTTAGACCTGGAGACCAAGCTCTTCCTCAATGTTAAACTCGTCTTAGAAAAATTATTTCTTTTTTGTTGTGATGGTGTATCATTGCTTTTCCAAATGTCACTTAACACTGCTCATATCTCGCTTGCTTTGTAGAAAGGAGATTAAAAAGATTCAGATTGAGATTCACCATATGCAACTAAATAGTAAATACATTTGTGCAGTCATGGCCAAAATAATGTTTTTTATGGGAAAATCCAGATTTCTTAAATGAGTATCTGGTACCTAGGTGGGTCAGATTGCCTAGTCGTGACTTAAAAACATTTAAAGAAAAATTTCAGTATCAATTTAAAAAAAAAAAGCAATGATCAAACACCACACAAAGAAGAACCATAGAAAATCCTACATATTTTACAACAAACATTGTGGTATTAGTTTTATAAATAAAAAAATGTTCAAAGGCCAATAGTTTTTTTTAAAAAAAATAGCATATTTTGATGTTTCAGACACCACAAAAAACTAACTCAAATGTCTGGTTTGGCAGATCTCAGTCCATCAGTACCACGATTCATATCCAAAAAGGTACATACCAAGACAACTGGTGCTAGGGCATGCAGTTGCCTTCCTAAACCTCATATTTGTTCTCAATATGATCAACATAAGAGCAGTTTACTCTGCTTCACACATAGAGGGTGTTATATTACACACACATGAGTTAGGTTAGGTAAGGTCTTGGACAAAGAGGGCAACTAAGTTAGAGGGTTTCATTCCATTAGTATGCACATATAAAAGCAAGTACATGCTAAAAATAAATGTTCTCCAGTTTCTAAAAACTAAAAAGGAGAACCAAATTTGTGTTCAAGTATCAGTCCGAGTAGGGCCATTCTAATACAATAGAACCAAATTTCATTCATTAGAATTTATTTTGAAACGGAAGCTTTTGGGGACTCCAAAAGGTAGGAGGTTGTCTTTATGAATGATCATGATGCAAACACGTCTACGGTGGTCAATGAATTTTCAATATGACAATACAAATTTGAATTATAATAAAGCGATACATGGAATTAATTTCATCAAGAAGGAGGCATTTTCCAATTTTGTAACGAAAAACAAACAGGTATACAATGATATATGGAATCCATCGAAACAACTGATTTACGTGCCAGTCAAGAAAGATAATTTCTACCATCTAAGCAAGTACGTTGCATCCATAAGTTCATCAGGAGAAAAAGAAAACCAAAAGAAGTCGACACCCCTGATGTTATCGGTCGCATTATCTTGATTCCTCCAGATGAAAGAAGAAGTTCAAAAACTAATTGTCACTGCGCATGCACCGAAGCAAAAGAACCAACAGGAAAACAGAAGGGAAAGAAAGCATCTGTCTCTAAGTCTCTCTACTTTGAAACGCTTTTCTGTGTTACCTCCAATTACCATCGAGTTGTTCCTCTTCAGAGTATGATGCCACTTTTCCTTAGTCGCTTGCTCCGGCGACACCGAACTAGTTGTTTCCCCTTAATGTCTTGTTCTCTGCCTTCTTCCTCTTCGCTGTCTTCAGATTCTTCTGATTCGTTAGAATCGGTGGTGTCCCCCTTCTTCCTCTTCCAAGTCATTGCTGTATTCAGATTCATCGGAGTCGAGGGCCTTTTCTGCTTCTTATTCCTCTTCTGAACCGTAGACGCCATCAGATTCTCTGGAATCATCCATTCCCATCTTCGGTCGCTTCTTCTAACCGCCCCTCTCTTCTTCTTCCTCCTCCTCACCGTCGGCATCCTCTCTGAGCCGCCTTATGCTTCCATCGATCCTTCGCTGCAACCGCCGGCAATCGAAGAAGCAGACGCCGATCATCTCTGTAGTCTGTATCTCCTGCCGAAACAGGAAGGAAGGAAAGAAGGAAGGAGATTCAAGCCTTGACGGGCCTTTGTTAGTTGTCCACCCCGATAATTCCAGAAGTGTCTTTCCGAAAATTGGACCCAACGGATATATTTTCATTCAACGCTTTTTGGGCNGTCTTTACGTGTCAACCTCTGACACGATATGATGATTGATAGTATGACATTTGTTCTTTTATTTGAGCCTTACATGTGAGTGTTGGCATGTTCTTGGCTTGTTGCCATACTGTGAAGGCTCAGCCTTCCTTTGTTCTTTTTTTCAGGTTTTCGCAGACCGAGGGCAGCAGGCGGAGCAGACGGCTTCACTCACATCCTAATGGGAGGTTTTGGGTTGTGTTTGTATAGTGCCGGCGCGTCTTGTGTGGTTGTAGTGATGTTGTATCTTGTTGGGCATCAATGTTAAGATTTTGGGGCATTTTGTCATGTATAGAAATGTGTTTTGTATGAATTGAAATGCTTATATCAATGAAAGTCGCTCCATTATTTTGTATTGCTTGGCTCTTTGTCTTTCTGAACTGTTGTGTAGTCGCACCTCGATGCTTTAGGTTTAAAACAAAAAAAAAATGTTTGAGTGTCAAAAGGTCGGGGTGTGACACTAAACCCTAAACCCTCAACCCTAAACCCTAAAACCCTAAACCCTAAACCCTAAACCCTAAAACCCTAAACCCTAAACCCTAAACCCTAAAACCCTAAAACCCTAAACCCTAAACCCTAAAACCCTAAGCCCTAAGCCCTAAGCCCTAAACCCTAAACCCTAAACCCTAAAACCCTAAAACCCTAAAACCCTAAACCCTAAACCCTAAAACCCTAAAACCCTAAACCCTAAAACCCTATACCCTAAACCCTAAAACCCTATACCATAAACGAAGCGCAAGCGTTTCTTTTCTCAGTATGAGATGGTGTGGAAGGACTTTGCTTAATTCTATGACAATATGAGTTATACTGTCACAAGATTAATTAGAGTCCTCCTGCAACCCATGGGTTTGCTACATCCAGTTATGTAAGTTCTTGGTATTATTTCGCAAGAGAGACGCAAATCAGCTATGCGCCTTCTCGGTACTCTCACTTATTGACCCAGAGGAACGACTACACTTGCCCCGAGCTCACCCACAACTCTCATTTTGCTACCAGCCAAGATTTTACAAGACACTAGGGCTTCATTCTCAAAGCATTCTCTTGCTAAACCCTTGCAGATGTTTGATTGCTAAGGTTAATATCTTTTTCTAATCTTTGACTTCCTCAATGTCATGGATTCTTCCACGCTGCTCATATCGAGGATCTTTCCAGTTTTCCTTCTCGTTGACTGACAGCAAAATTTTCAAATTTCAACCTTCTCCTTAAAAGAATACTAAAGATAAAACGAAAGTATACCATTGTGCATGAAAGTCCTTTTGAACAAATATTTGGGCTAAAAACTTTTGGAAATTGATGACATCAAATGATATGCCTAGATGAGGAGTCTCTCATTTCCCCCAAGGATAGGATGTTTGTGAAACTGGAGTGACCCATGTAATGGGTTTTGGTGGGATGTAAAAGAGTAGGCTCCATCACACTCTCCTATAAGGTCCTTTACGAAAAAGGAAAAGCCTAGAGGCTGCAAGTCCTTGGTACACATGGGGTTCTTAGTGAATAAGGGTTCCACATTTAGTTGGAACGAAAAGTTCCTTTTTTCCCAAAAAGTAAGCTAAGGAGTAGTCAGCCTAATGAGGAAATTTGCAAAATCATTTGACCAAAAAAGAATATAACAGCAAGGTAAGGAACACATACTTCAAGAGTAACTGTAAGTTTGGAAAGAAAAGAGCCTTTAAAAGTGAGTGTGTGACAACACTAAAGAATAGACCACAAAAATAAAAGTGACCACCAACAACAAGCACGAGTTGCAAGATTGCTCAAAATATCTTCACCCCTAAAAAATTTCCTGCAATAATAAAGCAGACACATGTTTGACAACAGGTTTAGAAAATGGAAAATCATTTTTCAGCTTGTCATTTGGGTGGGAGTGTTGATAAGTATTCCTAAATAATCAGATACAAGAGAAAGGAGATTACTCAAATATGCTGAAGTTTGGCATGACTGCTGAAAAGAAGTCGTCCTAACTTGTCCCATAGAGGCTCATCCTTCCTGCAATATCAATGTTGCTCAAAAGTCAGAATGCTAGATAACATCCAGCAAGCAGAAAATTTTCAATCTAGGAACCACATTGCACCAACTTAGCCAAATTTATTGCATTTCATCTACTGCAATCAGTCAAAAGAACGTATGAGTATCAGCTTGTTCCTTAGTTAATTCTACGCCTATGCTCTCTAGCCTAACGTATTTCTGATTATATACTCCAAATGATCAGAGATCTTAAATCCCCTCTTGGAAGGCAATATCACCTAAATCCCCTCACTAGTGTTTGTTCAGTCATCCTATTAAACTAAATCACAACAGAGTAAGATAAACGTAAGGAGAAAATAGGAAAAGAACATATTCAACAATTCAAATCTAATGTACAAGACCAAGCGGTTTTTTAATTAGAGAATATCACTGCACAGTCAACTTGTCCAAACTTCTAAGGATAGTTCTGATAATTCAATCAAACAGCAATGAAAATTTTCTAAGATTTTCAATTCAATATATTCCTGAAACTGAAGGTCGAAATTTGGGCTGAGACTTCTAGCTTTCTCACACCCCTCAAATTCAGGACAAGTCCTGATGCAATTCTCAAAACTATTGACACATCCACCACCAAAAAATTCACACTTTCACCTTCTCTCTTCATAAACCATGGATGTAATTAAGTAGTTTTTACTTTTAGTACTTACCCACAAACTAGAAGGTGAAGTAAAGAAGCCTTTAGATTGTAAACACCAGACAAATCTCATGATCAGTTAACCACTGGTGAAGGTCCAAAGTCATAGAATGATGAGCAAAACTATTGATTCTTCATGTGATTAAGCTATACAAATTCATCTATGGATCCTGCCTCTAGTCAACTATATCAAATTATCAATGACATAAAAATAAGAACCCATTATGATGTTGACCTTGGTTGACTTATGTTGTAAGTAAAATTAAATCCATGACCAACAAAAATTCAGGAAAACAAGTGAGTAATATCTTCCGCACAGATCTATGCCGGCTTCCCCGTCTCCTTGTAAACAACATAACCTGTTCTAAATGTTAGACCTGGAGACCAAGCTCTTCCTCAATGTCAAACTCGTCTTAGAAAAATTATTTCTTTTTTGTTGTGATGGTGTATCATTGCTTTTCCAAATGTCACTTAACACTGCTCATATCTCGCTTGCTTTGTAGAAAGGAGATTAAAAAGATTCAGATTGAGATTCACCATATGCAACTAAGTAGTAAATACATTTGTGCAGTCATGGCCAAAATAATGTTTTTTATGGGAAAATCCAGATTTCTTAAATGCGTATCTGGTACCTAGGTGGGTCAGATTGCCTAGTCGTGACTTAAAAACATTTAAAGAAAAATTTCAGTATCAATTTAAAAAAAAAAAAGCAATGATCAAACACCACACAAAGAAGAACCATAGAAAATCCTACATATTTTACAACAAACATTGTGGTATTAGTTTTATAAATAAAAAAATGTTCAAAGGCCAATAGTTTTTTTTAAAAAAAAATAGCATATTTTGATGTTTCAGACACCACAAAAAACTAACTCAAATGCCTGGTTTGGCAGATCTCAGTCCATCAGTACCACGATTCATATCCAAAAAGGTACATACCAAGACAACTGGTGCTAGGGCATGCAGTTGCCTTCCTAAACCTCATATTTGTTCTCAATATGATCAACATAAGAGCAGTTTAGTCTGCTTCACACATAGAGGGTGTTATATTACACACACATGAGTTAGGTTAGGTAAGGTCTTGGACAAAGAGGGCAACTAAGTTAGAGGGTTCCATTCCATTAGTATGCACATATAAAAGTAAGTACATGCTAAAAATAAATGTTCTCCAGTTTCTAAAAACTAAAAAGGAGAACCAAATTTGTGTTCAAGTATAAGTCCGAGTAGGGCCATTCTAATACAATAGAACCAAATTTCATTCATTAGAATTTATTTTGAAACGGAAGCTTTTGGGGACTCCAAAAGGTAGGAGGTTGTCTTTATGAATGATCATGATGCAAACACGTCTACGGTGGTCAATGAATTTTCAATATGACTTGAATTATAATAAAGCGATACATGGAATTAATTTCATCAAGAAGGAGGCATTTTCCAATTTTGTAACGAAAAACAAACAGTTATACAATGGTATCTGGAATCCATCGAAACAACTGATTTACGTGCCAGTCAAGAAAGATAATTTCTACCATCTAAGCAAGTACGTTGCATCCATAAGTTCATCAGGAGAAAAAGAAAACCAAAAGAAGTCGACACCCCTGATGTTATCGGTCGCATTATCTTGATTCCTCCAGAAGAAAGAAGAAGTTCAAAAACTAATTGTCACTGCGCATGCACCGAAGCAAAAGAACCAACAGGAAAACAGAAGGGAAAGAAAGCATCTGTCTCTAAGTCTCTCTACTTTGAAACGCTTTTCCGTGTTACCTCCAAATACCATCGAGTTGTTCCTCTTCAGAGTATGATGCCACTTTTCCTTAGTCGCTTGCTCCGGCGACACCGAACTAGTTGTTTCCCCTTAATGTCTTGTTCTCTGCCTTCTTCCTCTTCGCTGTCTTCAGATTCTTCTGATTCGTTAGAATCGGTGGTGTCCCCCTTCTTCCTCTTCGAAGTCATTGCTGTATTCAGATTCATCGGAGTCGAGGGCCTTTTCTGCTTCTTATTCCTCTTCTGAACCGTAGACGCCATCAGATTCTCTGGAATCATCCATTCCCATCTTGGGTCGCTTCTTCTAACCGCCCCTCTCTTCTTCTTCCTCCTCCTCACCATCGGCATCCTCTCTGAGCCGCCTTATGCTTCCATCGATCCTTCACTGCAACCGCCGGCAATCGAAGAAGCAGACGCCGATCATCTCTGTAGTCTGTATCTCCTGCCGAAACAGGAAGGAAGGAAAGAAGGAAGGAGATTCAAGCCTTGACGGGCCTTTGTTAGTTGTCCACCCCGATAATTCCAGAAGTGTCTTTCCGAAAATTGGACCCAACGGATATATTTTCATTCAACGCTTTTTGGGCNTGACAATTTGTTTTTGAAAAGCTTTGTATTATTTGATGCCATCCAAACCAAGAAATGTTTTTAAAAAGTTTATTAAAAAACTTTAAAAAGTTCACAAAAAGGCTTGAGAAAAGTTCGATTGAGTCAAAAATTTAGAGAAGCTCAAAAAAGTTTGAAATGTTCACAAAAAATGGTTCCAGAAAACATCTTCAAAAAGCTACGGTCAACAGAAATTTACTCACAAGTGCAAATATATACAAGTCCAAAACTTCATGAATGCTAATAAAACAACATATTTCAGACAATAATTGTAAAATGCTGATGGAGTGCCACGCGGAAGGCCTTGTTTACGTAACCATGGACAAATGTCTTAATTTATATCCAATTTTATTTAAATTGAGATTTGATCCAAATTATGAAGCTAACTCTGGAACCATTGAGAATCTGGTTCGTTTTAGACAGGAACTGGATATGGGTCATGTGTATATTGGATTTTTTGTTTGAGACCCGATCTGACCCTTCAAAAATTAGATTTTATTGGGAAAACTGTAATAGCTCCAAATTCAAGTTGCTTTTCCAGATCTGAAGAAGAAGCTATGAATCGTTTTGGGTCAAATAAAGATCTTCCTTTGATCTAGATCCATTTTGTTTTGGTTGACATTAATTTGGATCCATAACCTAACCCGAGTCTCTCTCTTAGATCCAATAAAGTGTTATGGATCAGATTGTGATCTATATCCAGATATTCAAACTCATAGCCTCTTCCATCTAAACTGGATTTGTGGCTCTCGATCCAAGAAAGTGTATCTTTTTAGATCCAAATAAAGTATTTATGGTCAAATGTGAGTCGGAATACGATTTTCTTGATACTCATGTCCATTTGGTTTTGGTTTAAAACAGAAGTAGCTAAAATTTATGAAATACCTCAGGTTCGAGATTTTCCAAATTTGAAAATCATGGATTTAAGATCTGACCTTCCCTACTCCGATATTAAAATCCAACATTTGTTCTCGATGTAGATCAGTAAAACAAAGATTTTAAGTGTGGATCTTAAGTTTGAGCTACTATCCTTGGTTTGATGAACCAAAAACAAGTTTTGTGAAAAGTTGCTTTTTGACTGGTTTCTGAAACCTGGTTTATTTATGTTTAAGTGGCAAGACCAACCCCACCGTTTATTCAACAAACCAACAAGATGAATTTTTTGTGTAAATTAGGTTTTTCATAAAATTTAGCTATTTATCAGTGATCAAATACCACTTTGGTAGTTGTAGCATGTAATTCCTTTTAACTCTCCATCCCTCAGATTTATATGCAATTGAATTGTTTGCATGTAAAAGTGTTGCTTCTCTAGTTGCTTTAGGAAAATGTAAATCACGTCTTTATGTGCAATTCTAAAAGGTTGTTGATCTTAGCTTAGTGTGTCTTCTATTCCTAGACTCAGAACCTCCTCTGTTTTCTTCATCTGGTGACAGTGGAAACAATGTTAGAAGAGGTGACAAATTGGAAGTAAGGACTCTGAAGAAAGATTGGAAGGATATTTCTTTAGACGCACAACTGCCTTTTAAGAACTCCTAGTTCTTACTATTGCTATACTGATCTTACTTACGTAAATAAACATTCATGTTGTCTCTCATTTAAAGCTAGGGATTAATCCCTTCATTGAGTTTCTTTTTCATTCTACACGTATGAAAGCAGTCGTTGCGTCAAGTCCTCCCTTGAAAGAATGGGTGAAGGCTCGTGTCCAGACTTGTGTGGATGGTGCCCATTCAAGAAGGTGCATGGAATTATATTATTTAGCTGGTTTTCAAGGGACCAAGAAAATCACGGCAAATCAATCGAGAAACAGAGGTGATGAGTTAAGTGTTTGATGGCATAGCTGCTTAAGCCGTGACTTGGACTTGGATGGCAGGTGATTGAGTCAATGAAATTTTTAATATATTTTTACTCCATATAAATAAAGTTAAATTTATGTGTTATATATTAAATCTCAATAATAAACCATACAATAGTTGACTGTTGAATTCATGCTTACAAGTGTATAATCTACATATTTTGATATATGTATATTCAAAAATTAAAGAATTTCACTTCTATCTGTAAAATATTTTTTCTTTTCCAAACACGGACGGATGGAGGGTTGGTCTACTAATCATGTTTGTTATATTGATACGTATCGGTGCCTATTATCATATTTATTTTTTATTTAATTCAATAAGATAACAAGCAAAAAATAAATAAACCGATACTAAATTCTAGTTGTATGGATAAAAGGCTCGACAAACCATTAATTAGAATAAAAGTAACTATATATTTGAGGTTGAGGGATGACGATGAGGTGCGTTCGATGTTCATGTGAGGGTTGATTTCTGATCCTCGGATCTAAAATCCGAAGTTTTTAAAATTTAACGTTTCACTGTCATTGTGGTTTGGCAAAGAGTCATATTCTTCAGGTCTTTATCAAAATTTTCAAAATAGTTTGACCTCTTCATGAAAAATTTTTGGCTCTTGACTCTGTTCCGGCATCAACCCACCAAGTCGCTTACTAAAATCTCCAGCCACATCCTCAATACACACGTATACCTCATGGACAACACGTCAACACAAGGAAGAATTGGAATAATAATGTTCAAATTTGGCGTTCTGTGAGACCACCCAAAATTTTCCAATAGTGGAAGGCCATATTAAACAACTTGTTGGAAGCTTTGTTTTCTTTTTCAACTCTATCTCCACGCCGCCATCATTATATTTACTATTTTAAATGCAATTCGCCATATCATCATCATCATCATATGATCATAAAACATACATCAAGCACATCATACACATAGTAATTTCAAAATGAATTTTATTTTTGGCATACTAAGCAAACCATTATCAACACAATTATAATCAAACATTATGCCAGCTAAAAGCGTGGGTCCTAAGGACACTTACAAATCTATATGCATATGTCATTTCCTTCTGCGTACTACTACTCTACAATTTAGTGCTCAAGAAAGGCACGCTTCACGTCCTTTTCTACCATCCTCGCTTGCTTAGGTCCGTTCCTCGTGACATATGAACATTCATAGCCATAATACGCACCGGAGTTTTAAAATTCTCAAGAGGACTTCCGCTGATTCCTGTCCCTACTGTTACTGTTCTGAAAGAAAAAACAGATAAGATCAGCATCTCTCGTATCTTATTGGTGTGCCCATGTGATATAGATCTCATACTTCCGCGAAAGTTTGGAGTCACTGGATTGACCGATTATTGCTTTTGACACCTCATGAGCAGAAGCTGTATCGTGTTTGCATAATTGAGATTAGATTTTTCAAAGTGGGGATGTCGTTTTTTGGGCTTGGTTGGTGTGTGTGGATCAACCGAACAGAAGGGAGTTAGTGATTCAGGTTCTTTGCAACTATTTTATCAAAAATTTTCCTTGTAAGGTGTAGTTTCTGGTCACTGTGAAAGGTCTGTTTTGATTCTTTTGAATGGTTCTGTCCTAGCATTTTTTTTTCTTCTTCTCAAGGACATGCGTAACCTAATATTGTCCTAAAGATACACACTTTTGATTGGTGGTACCAAAAATGATCATCTTCTGCATTAAGTCAATCTCCCATGTGGTTAAGTGTTTCACGGCTACAGAATAGCGCATTTTAATGTAACTTAGTGAATCACCAGCAAAACAAGTCGTAATGTAGAATTCCTGTTGACATGTGCTGGAATGTCCGCCATATTCCAGGGAAGTTACCTTGTTCTGTGCAAATCAAAGGCACATTCTTCCGATCAAACAGTGGACAAAATGCTGTTCTGCCCATTAGGACATGGCAGTATCGTGAAGCACATGATGTCCGGTCTGCCCTATCTTTTGAAACACGAATCGAACGGACCCTAGTATTCAAACAAAGCTATTAAACGGTCTCCTAAGGCACGTTTTGTAACCGCCGCGTATGGACCAACTATTTGGCAAAGAATGAAAAAACATGGATCAAAGTGGTTATTTTCAAGAACAGAATCAAATTTTTATCAGCTTAAATATTTTCCCTTCGCGCATCACGGCGGACCTTGACGGATATCCGCCCACTGATCTATGCTTGGTCAGTTTCACTTTCTTTGGCAAACATGGGTCGTTTTCAGCATACAAGACCGCCAACAAAAAGCCACATTAATGATCCAAACCTTATTGATCCAAACCTTATCTCTTCCGTAAAGGGTATGGCCGAATCTTCCGTGGGAAACCTCTTCAACCTAAGAGAATATTCATTTGCAAATGTGTGAAGAAGTTGCTCCAAGAAGATTCAGTCAAGGTTGTAAATGATGGTATAACCATTAAAGCGGATCGGCCAGTATCTATAGTTATGCATCGATATGTCTGCCCATTTCTTTTGATTATCTAATTTACATAATAGTTCAAAATAATTTTTTTATTAAGAAAAACGTAGTAGAGTCTTACCGCTGCTCTTATGGGAGTTGAGGACGAATCTTCTACCTTCTAATTGAAAAAACAAATATTGCTATAAGAAAAAAATTGCCTTCTTTGGTAATTTAAATAATATGTTAGCAAATTTCCAACAATATTTTAGGATGCCTTGGGATAACACTTTTAAATGGCATTTTGAAAGCGAAATACCATTTTGTCTCCAGAACACCATCTTAAGTGTGTTTGGGTAATTGAGAAAACTCAGTTTTGACAAAACAATGTTTTTTTTTAAAGCAAATGACCGGACTCTCTTATGTCTTTCATAAAAAAAATGTCGTTTTGGGTATGTCGAAATATACAAACCAAGTTTCAAGTACTGTTTAAAAAAATCCAATTTTAGCAAAACGATTTTCAAAATTACAACTTTTTTTTAATTTAAGTTACCATCCAAACACCATCTCAAGACTTAAATCATAAGCTAATATATATATATATATATATATGCGCCTCAAGGATTACATTTTGCTTTGCTTCCAAAGAATAACATCCCCAAAACGCAGATGGGCACTTTAATTAATCTAATTTGCTTGTTCAGTAAATGGGTAGGGACAGAAGCAGCGCCGTCTGCGGAGCTGACAGGCCGGTGTAGGGCACGCCAGTTTGCTTGACCAATCTAGCTCCCAGAAAGAGCCTATCAACGATGAATTTGGTGGCGTGAAGGGTTGAAAGGGTAAAATTGGAGCATAGGAATCCTATCTAATCAACAAAACCAGTGTTTCCATTTTACGCCCTTTTGGCCAATACAACGGCTTGTATCGGCCTATATTCCAGCTAATTTCTATTTCCCAACTAACTAAAAACTAATTTAAAATGTTCAATAAAACGAAAGCTAAAAGAATCTCGTTTGGAGCAATGTTGGGTTTCTTTTTCTTATTAGTCAAAGTGAACATTCATATTACCTTTCAAGTCATAAACGATCCACATATTCTCCTTTCATGCAGGCATGCACGCCATTCCCTGCACTTGAAAAACTGAAACACATAAAGACCTAGCCCAGACTACAATTCAAATCTGTTCGGCCTTACTATCTGAAACACATAGGTTTGGGCTTTCCAATTATTGCAATAATTTTCCAACTAAATCATAAGGTCTGTTGGGAGGGGGTTTATCATCGGGTTCTTCTTCAGCTTTGTTTAAAAAATCATAGTAAAATTTTCCAAAACACAAAAGAGCTGGCAATATTTGAATTTGAAATCATACCTAAACATTTCAATATTGATGCAAACAAATCTAAGTGTTTCCATAAATAAAAAAAAAAAAGTCCACAAGATCATTTTTTGTCAGAATAACTGTTAAATCAGTAAGGAACATGATTCCAAACTTCAACCATTTTGAACTTTTCGCAGGGTAAAAATTTAACCGCTCGTTTTAATGTTCTCCATTGGAAGGCAGCTATTTGAGAGCTAACATGAAATGTTGTGTGCCTATTTTATGCTGTCTAAAGGTTGAACAGCAATTTGTTAATCACCCATTTCTTGAGCCGCTTTTTCCAACTAGTTCAAAGATTAAAGCAACAACAAAGACATGTGGAACATGATAATAAATAGAAAAGGAGATGAAATTAACCATAATAGTACTTACGAAAGTATACGTTCCGAGAAAATTTAGTCTTGTATAGCCTAAAGAACAAGCAAGCAAATAAGTTAATAATATCCAACAAAAGACAAATTAAAGACTGGATTCTGCATCACTCAAACCCTGAGCCTCAACCTGAGTTTTCCCTAGCAACCCTGTTTTTTCGAAACAGAGTTTTTGAATTCCAAAACAAGCTTCCAGTTTATGCATAACTGCAGTGTATTGAACAACGTAAATTCATGCAGAAGAAATAAGGATAAATGAATAAAAAATAAACACGTCTCATATAATTCTTGTTTCTTTCGAAAATTTGTATGTAAGAGTGCTATACATATGTACATACAAATATACATACATATTTGTGTGTTTACGTGTGAGTGTGTGAGTGTAGATAGAAAAAGAGAGAGACACCCACACATGCATCAGCAGTAAGAGTTTAAGCAAGCACATTTATCCATTTGTTCATATTCATAAGATACATATTACCAAGCAAAGTACCAATATATGCAAAAGGTATATGTTGTGTCACCATGCCCCCTTACACACATCCAGCAATGTTGACACAGTACAGTGTCTTTAACACTGACACTGTGACAAAGGACATAACTAACCTAAGACTACTTGTCCCACGACAATATGTTCACATATTTTATGTGTGAAGCATTTTCGAAAATTTGATTGTGGGGATAGAGCAGTGTGTGTATATACATATATATAAGAAGATTTTAAGCAAAAAAACACATACACATTGTTTATATTCATAATATATACCAAAAACTAAAAAAAAAGGACTTCCATGTCCAAATTCTGTCCTGTGTCGACATGGGTATCCTTTGCAGGAGTTCCCATGTGATTGATGGCCCATTTGTTTTACAATTTACTTAATATGCAACTCCTGACCATATGAAAAAGCAGAAAATATCAAAAGCATAAAACGACAAAATAGCAATAGACAACCTCTTCTTATTTTTCACAAAGTTGATGAAAGACAAATACCAATCAGTTTGAGACCAAGCCTTCGACTTGAAGGTGCTGAGTCCAACCACTTCATGAGGGGGCTGGAGCTCTTGTCCCAGAATACTAATTTTAAACAGGCAAAAAATAAAATGTACTACAAGTGAATCAGATGAAAAGTACCTCAATAGGCAACAAAAGTACCGAACACCACCAGCTTTTCCAACCCATTTTTCATATTGCTCTTAGAAATACAATCAGATGGCTTACCCTTCCAGTGGCAAGAGAAATGTAAATGATGTAAAGATTTTTAAAAAAAAAAAAAAAATCAGCTTACTAAAATCGCACAGCCATGGAACTTCATTTCCTGACTTGTCTGATAGAAGGATTTGTAGGGATTTCTCCCCTAAACGCATACACGAAACCAAATGTATATGCCCTAAACAAAACAGGATCATGTTCATGCTAAATCATTGAATTAAACAGAACTTTAATCTTAAAGCGGAAGCGTACCTGAATCCATCTAAAGCGCTAGACAGTAGATCACGGGGTAGGATCTTCCAAGGTCTTTGCGGCCGCACGTGAGGTCTCTCTCAGATGGGGAAGAGACAACCCTAGAAACCAACGTTTCAGGCAACCATCGCACGACCCCGGGGACCACTACCATTTTATAATGAGGACAATTACGGATTCCACCCATCAAAGAGTCCGTAATTCCATACCGGTATCTATACATTTCATAATTACCCCATACCATCTAAAATGACGTAATATCCAAAAACGCAATCACTTAAGCGGATATTTACTTTAAGATAGCCATAATGTCTGAAATTCCTCATAGACATATGCCGGCCCACCAAATGATCTTACAATCTCCCACTTGGGCCAAATATGTCTTTATACATTCAGACATTACACAAAACCTTAGGAGCTCATAATTGCTATCTTATTAAACGTCATTTTCACCAATCTCGTC
>JAANDH010002148.1:12584-24517 GCA_011799765.1 Nymphaea thermarum | reverse complement strand
AACCGTGAAAGCGTGGCCTATCGATCCTTTAGACCTTCAGAATTTGAAGCTAGAGGTGTCAGAAAAGTTACCACAGGGATAACTGGCTTGTGGCAGCCAAGCGTTCATAGCGACGTTGCTTTTTGATCCTTCGATGTCGGCTCTTCCTATCATTGTGAAGCAGAATTCACCAAGTGTTGGATTGTTCACCCACCAATAGCGAACGTGAGCTGGGTTTAGACTGTCGTCAGACAGGTTAGTTTTACCCTACTGATGATCACACCGTGATAGTAATCCAACGTAGTACGAGAGGAACCGTTGGTTCACACAATTGGCAATCGCGCTTGGTTGAAAAGCCAGTGGCGCGAAGCTACCGTGTGCCGGATTATGACTGAACGCCTCTAAGTCAGAATCCAAGCTAAGAAGCGGTGCTGTCTCCTGCCACCCGTTTGCCGACCCGCAGAGTGGCCTTGCTGCCATGATCCACTGAGATTCAGCCTTTTGTCGCATCGATTCGTCCCTCCCCTCCCTGAAGGACCCAAAACCGAGAGGCTAAAATGCGACTTTGCCTTAGCAAAAATTTCAGTGAGAAGTTTCACTATTTGCCTTAGCAAAAATTTTCGATTCGTCCCTCCCCTCCCATCCACACAAGTTGTAGTTGTCGCCGAGAGTGGCTGAGGCAGCCCGGCTCCATGCAAAGCACATGTGTTCGAGGCCGCATGGTGGCCAAGGCAAAATGCTGCACATGCGTAGCGAGGCCAGTGGATTTCGGCCAAGGGAGAATGGTGTGTGGCTGCGTTTGAGGTTGCTCCATGCCCCTGGTCACAATAAAAGCTTCGGATGGCTGGGTAGCTAGGCAACCTCTGCCTCTGCTGGGCGAGTGGCTAGGGCAACAACGAGCCGTGGCTATGACAGCCTTTGCTCCATGCCCCTGGTCACGATAAATCGTTTGGCTGGCTGGGTAGCTAGGCAACCTCTACCTCTACTGGGCGAGTGGCCAGGGCACCCTCCCTCTGCCGTACTAAGACTGGCTGGTCCTACCGCGGCAGGGCGAGTGGCCTGACTCACTCGAGCGGCCTTGCTCCCTAGCCATGGCCTAGGGCACCACTGCTCGGCGAGTGGCTAGGGCAACCTCCCTCTGTCGTATTAGGCCTGGCTGGATCAGGCAAGGCTGGGCGAGTGGCTAGGGCAACCTCCCTCTCCCATATTAGGCCATGCTGGATCAGGCAAGGCTGGGCGAGTGGCTAGGGCAACCTCCCTCTGTCGTATTAGGCCTGGCTGGATCAGGCAAGGCTGCGCGAGTGGCTAGGGCAACCGCCCTCTCCCGTATTAGGCCTGGCTGGATCAGGCGAGGCTTTGGGTGATGGCTCCGGGGTAGAAGGGAAAAACGCGAAAATCATTTGGTCTACCATAGCTTTTTCCAAAGTTCATGGTGGGGTGGCATTTAGCATGGATGCCCCGACGACGTAGCGCACAAACCTTGAATAAGCTTCTTATGTAGGCGTAAGCGGCCGACCATAGGTGGGATTCGTGTAGGGTGTAGGCCATGTGAGGTAGACTGGCGTTGGTCGAGCCGAGCAAATGGTCTCCCTCCCCTACAGGTGCTTTGGGCCTGCGCCGCTATTTTCCCTCTTGTGCCCGCTCTTCCGCTGCTTGCAGATAGTGCTGAGGACACTAGGGATACACAGGGTGGATTCGCGCGACACTTTAAAAAAATTTATGGTAGACCAAGTGATTTTCGTGTCAGCCCCTTTTACCCGGGAGCAATCGCCCACAGCACCTATAGGGGGAGTGCATTTTAGCCGATCCACGGACACTGCCCGGAACACTAGTGAAACACTAGGCAAAAAAATTTATGGTAGGCCAAGTGATTTTCGCGTCAGCCCCCTTTACCCGGGAGCGATCCTCCACAACACCTATAGGGGGAGTGCATTTTAGCCGATCCACGGACACTGCCCGGAACACTAGTGAAACACTAGGCAAAAAAATTTATGGTAGGCCAAGTGATTTTCGCGTCAGCCCCTTTTACCCGGGAGCGATCGCCCAAAGCACCTATAGGGGGAGGGCATTTTTTCCGATCCACGGACATTGCCCGGAACACTAGGGAAACACTAGTGATTTTCCCCAATTGTTCAAAAATATTTATGGTAGACCAAGTGCCTATGGGTTATATGCTGCCGCAAGTGCACGCTGTCCCTCGGCCCTGCCTAGCCCCTCAGCCTGCAGTGCACGCTGTCCCTCGGCCTTGCCTTGCCATCGGCCTGCAGTGCACGCTGTCCCTCGGCCCTGCCTAGCCCCTCGGCCTGCAGTGCACGCTGTCCCTCGGCCCTGCCTTGCCCTCGGCCTGCAGTGCACGCTGTCCCTTGGCCCTGCCTTGCACCTCGGCCTGTAGTGCATGTTGTCCCTCAACAGGCAGTGCACGCTGTCCCTCGGCCCTGCCTTGCACCTCGGCCTGTAGTGCATGCTGTCCCTCAACAGGCAGTGCACGCTGTCCCTCGGCCCTGCCCTGCCCCTTGGCCTGCAGTGCATGCTGTCCCTCGGCAGCGCCCGTGGTGTTCTGTTAGGAGCCCGACTAGAACGGCCTATTCCGATGAGTTGAGACCCTAAAGCCAAGATCTCTTGAGGTGAGCCTAAATTAAAAACCTAAACAAATCAATACAAGGGAACTACCCGGCCGGACAGGACCCCGGCGCAAACCCAATAGGAAGTGGATACATGGAAGGTTATTCCCAAAACCTAACTAAGTCAAATCCAACTACAATGAACTACGAGGGGTGTGAAGCCTTACAAACGTGTTCAATACAATTCAACACTCACATCTCACTCAACAAACCATACCAAACCATGAACTAACGTGCAAACCATGCCCGTTCCCAATAGGTAGGTCTGGCCCTGCGTGGTCGTGTCTTTGGCGATAGCGCCTCCGAGGTACCACTAGCTAGAGCGATGGCCGAAGCCGGGCTAAAGCAAATACAGGAATCAAACTAGCATGAACCTAGAACGAAAGCAAGAACTACCACCCCGCTATCTACAAGGGGGAGGAAGAAGCAAACCGACCAAGGCTAGCTTGGCTATGTTCAGCAAGGGGCGACGAGGAGAATTCCAGTCCTCGGGCAATGCAGCAACAAGGAGGGGATGAAGCCGGCTGGAGATTGCAGCGTACGAGACTCGCGCTAGGAAGTAGAACCGGGCGCCAATAGTCTTCACGCTGGTCGGCAAGGGATGCCTACTGGCAGCTGGAAGTGGCCCTCCTGGCCGTGGGAGAGGTGGCAGCAGCAAGCTACCACTAGAAGGATCCCGTTGTGTGTGGGGAGAGCCTTCAAGGGCTGGCGGGTTCAGGGAAGAAACCGGATGAACCAAGACCTAACTAAGGCTCGGGTTAGGCTTGGTTGGATTGGGGCTCTATAGGTAGTCGGTCTAGTCAAATGCGGTTTAGGGCTGGGGTAGGCTAAGTCCGTGGGTTTAGGTGAGGATTCGGGTCACCTAGCTACAAGGGTAGGTCAGATGTTGGCTAGGCTAGAACGGAGAATTGTAGGAGCTCTTGAGACACGTAAGAAAGGGTTTAGAGCTTAAGCCGAAGCACAACACTAAATCCAAACAACATGTTGCTCACCAGCTATCTAGGATTCTCACGGATCTATCCTATTCCCTTAACTAGTATGGAATCACTCGCTACAAGGGATTGTCTATGAGGGACTCGGCAACCTATGCTCAAGGGCTGGTTGACTAATGGACCTCTTGAAAGATCCGGGTCAAGTAAGGAAGAGGGGACACTCGAGAGAGGCTCGAGTCAAGCTAGGGAGGCTAGAGAGGAATGGGGATCGATGAGTAATGATTCCCTAATTCGACTAGGGCATAGAGAGATGTGAACGCTTAGGACTTAGGCCACACGAAGAGGGTTCTCTAAGAGAGGAGATGGCACGTGAGGCTAGCTACTAAGGAGGGTTGTGACTTGGCTGGTCTGGCCAAGAGAGAGTGCCGACTAAGCTAACTAAGGGGGAAGGTTCGGCCTAGAACCTTGGGGTAACCTAGCTAAGGAGAAGAGCTCGGTCTAGAGCTCGGGTTGACCTAACTACAAGTGGGTCCGACTAAGGGTGGCTGGGCTAGGTCAAGGCTCGGGTTGACTAAGACCAGGCTTAGGTTGACTCGGACTAAGCTTAGGTTCAGACGTGACTAGGTTGACTCGGGTCGAGTCAAGACTCTAGAGAGAGAAAGTAGGTGCGAAAGGAAGGTGTGGCTTGGGTCTAGCCATGTTAAGTGGGTTCGGTCATTAGGCAAGGTTTGACTTGATTGCCGTTGACCGTGGGCTACTTTCCCATTTGAGGAAAGGAGGCTCGTGGACAAGGGAGTCCAAGGGTGACACGATGAAGACCTTACCTAAAAGGGCTCAAGGATGGACGGTCTAAGACTTTGCCTAACCGGGTGAGGTCTAATACTTTTCTAAGTGGGTTAGGTTCACTCTAGTTGGTCTAGGGTTGACTAAGGGGTGGACTCGAGACCAGCTATTTAGCTAAGACCAAGGGTAAGTGGGACGACTAATGCCACGAAAGCAAGTAGACTCAAGAGTATCGCTAGAGAGAGACTAGCGAATTAGGATAAGAATGTCCAACCTTTCCTTAGAAGAAGGAGGAAGGTTCGCACGAAGAAGGGAGAGGGAGTTGGGCTTGGGACCACTTAATCCTCACGTTACCTCTCAAGGGCTAGGATTAGGACACGTGGCAAGGATGAATGGCTGGAGTGGGGTTCGGTTAGGGAAGGGCAATTTAGGAATTAAGGTGGTTATGCTAAAAGGAGAAAAGGGAGGTGCGAGCTAAGGAGTTTACTCGTTCAAGGGCAAGTGGCTCATGTGGGACCCACGAGGGGCAAGTGGCTTGCGGTTTGGGAGGATGGGTTACATGGTTTAGAAAGGGTGATAATGAGATAAGCACGAGGTGGCCAGGTGCTTAGGGGAGTTGCGATAAAAAGGAGATGGTCGGTTTGGCTAAGGATGAGGTGGCGAGGAGCTTGGCTAAAATCAAGGAGAATGAGCTCGTGGCTACCTAAGGAAGATTTGGCCAAAACTTAGGCGGGAAACCAAAAATGGAAAATGGGTCGACACAAAAGGGGAGGGGCCTTGGATGGATGACACGTGGCAAAACTAAAGGCTGAGATTTAAAACAAACAAAGAAAGGAGAGGAGCTTACCGAAATGGAACCGGCGGCTAAGGAGGATGAGAGCAAGCACCGACGGCTAGGTTTAGAATTCCTAGTGCGTTCCTCCAACAAATGTCCAAAATACCCCCGAACAACAGTTTCACTTTTCCACGATCAAGGACAGTATGGACTTCATCGGAAACTTGACAAAACCACCGAAATCAGCCTTCTTTCACCGGGAAACTCAGAAATTCAGGCCGAAGCCTTGGGCGTGCGAATGGAGACTCGGATGAACATTAAACTTGGCCGATTGACTCCAACTGCTTGGGCGATGCTTAATATATGTTTTTCTTTTTATTGTGTCACCCTTTTGCTGCACGTTTGCAAGCCTTTTGCTTGCTGGTTTGTGCCTTTGCCTTACTTCAAACCGTGAATCACCAAGGAGCTCGTGAGATGAACTCGATGGAGATCTCTTGCTCGTAGCTTGAGGGATAGAACTTGAGAACACTAGGAGCTCTTGAGTCTCGTAAGGGAGACTTTAAGGCTGTTTTCAGCCGTGGGGAAGGATCTCAAATGCTCTGGTGTTCACCGAGAGAGTGACTTCTTCCCTTGTAGCCGAATACATTAATAAAATCAAGCAACAAGATACTCACCAGCTCTTCCAGCTTTCTCACGAACTAACCTTTTTCTCTCGCTAACAAGGGGTCGCTTGCTGCCTTGGCTTGGTTGCCCAAACGTGTAGAGCCTTCCCGGGAAGAAACCAGCCTCTCAACCTTCTTGTTTTTGAGAAGGAAGGCACTGATCTTCTTCAACTTGCTCGTGGGGTAATCTTTCGTGGACCGTTGGAGACGCCACACGCCGGAGCTTGCTGCTGTCCTTAGGCCTTGATCCGTAGGTCGAATGGGGGAGAAAGAATGAGAAAACAAGGATGGGAAGGAAGGAGACCTTTGGTTGACAAGAAGGGTGAAACCGAGAGAAGGCCCACCTAGGAAACGACAAACCAAAGCAATCGTCACAAAGAAAATGACAAAGGACTTGAGATTTACCTTGAGGACGAGTAGGAAAATGCCATGGGGCAAGGGGACGTCAAGGAGAAAGATGACATCAAGGAAGGGAAGGAAGACCACCGCGGGAGAGGGGTGTGCCACGAGAGAGTAGAGAGAGAAAGGGGCCTTTCGCCCAATTCCAAACTTCAATTCATTAATTTCCAAAAGCATTCGATACATGATTCAACGAAATGAAAGCTTATATAGACCTAAGTGACTCGGTTCACATCTCGAACCGGTTCTTTACTTGATTCAAATCTAATACTAAAGAGATCCAGATCTGAAACAAAGTAATCTAAATCTGAAACAAAGGGGACGCTATCCGTCCAAAGACTTAAAGCAAACTAGACCCAACGGATCTAGGATCCGTTTTCCCTTGGGTGCATGGGTGAGCTTGGGTAGACTCATCCCGATTTGCCTAGGTTCAGCCTAGGCTTACCATAGGTAATCATGGGTTCGGACTCTCATGGGGTTAGACAACTCTAGTCAATTAAGTCCTAAAAACTGGATCATTACTGCCTCGAGGTTCAAACTGTGTCTCATGCACTTGGCCGTTGTTGCTCTTTCCGCCCGCTCCACCCTCTGCAATAACTCCAAGTGGCTTCTTAACCTCTCTGGCTTGCCCATCTGCCCTGGTGAACACATTTCCTGCCCTTACGAGCCCTGACAGGCCTACCTTGGCCCTGGGTTTGGTCCTTACGGACCTAGCTGGGTTTGGGGCTCGTAACAGACCACCCTCCTTAAAATGAGCTTGTCCCCAAGCTCTAGCTATACCATTCAATGGATGGTTCTGTTTCTCAATTGCTACCCATTTATGCTTCTCTGTTGGTCCATAGTCACGGGGTAGCACTTCCAATGAGTTTCTCATGTGCAGGAAGCATCCTCTAGGCCCTCGGTTGTAGACCTTGGGATACAATCGGGTTGTTCTCCCCTTAGCTTCAAGGCTTTCTCTCTGTTGCTGCCCGGGTCCATAATCACGTGGTAACCGCCCGATAAAAAGTCTTTTCTGCTCTTGCAGCTCTTTGCCCCTGTGGGGTGTACGCAGTACCGTGTCCTTAGTAGTTTCTCTAACATTATTCATGACCCACTGTGCTCCCGCTGCGCTAGTTCTTCTGGGGCTATGGACGTGAGTTCTAGGGGTGCTGTAGGAGTCCCTTAGCTCACGGCTGCAATTAGGAGAGTCTGGGAACTGATAGGCTCTCCAACGCTCTGGGTAAAGTTTCTCAATATAATGGCCCAGAGTGATTGCTTGAAATTTGTGGTGGCCACCCTCCTTAGGATATGTCTTTCCTTGGGAGGAAGTGGGAGTGGCCACTTGATACCCCTGAATTTCACAAGACCCTGTTTGCACGTTAAGGGTATCTAGGTCTATCTTGCCATGTTGTTGTTCCCCTTTTTGGTTGTTGGGGTAGACCTTAGCTTCTACATGATGACCCTCGGAGCTTCTCATGCTATCACTCTCGGACTCTGGGAGGATTCCATCGGATGTAGCTAAAACTTCTTCTTCTAACAACTCCGGAATGGTAAGAGGCTTGTTTCTTTGCCCAAGTCCGGGTTTGTTAGGGCTCTTCTTATTTAGGGCAATCAGTGCTTTGAGATTAGGACTCATGAGCTCTTGAGTCGCTTTGCTTTGAAGTTCTTTCCTTGCCCTGCTTCTGTGTGTCAGAATGAGAGTTCGGTCCACACCACCCTCCTTAGGTTGAGTCTTACTTGTAAGATCGTCAAGGGTGGATTCTTCTATGTTGTTGGTAGAACTCTCTTTAGGTTCAACATCTATGTGCCCCTCTGAGCTCTGACATAAACGTTTGATTTCTTCATAGATTTCCTGTTCTGTCCACGGCTCTGATGTCTGCTCAGGAAGTGGGAGTAGACTTTTATCCTTTTCCCTAACCACATTTGCCTGTGTAACTCTAGGTTCTGGCATCATTGGCATTTTTGAAGAATAAAACTGCCTATAAACCTTGGCTATGCCGGTACGCCGTGGTGGGGGAAATGATTTCTTTTTCTCTGACATCACCTCCTCACTCGATTTGTCTGAGTCTATTGTTGTAGTGGGGGGAGGAGTGGCGAGTAATCCTTCTTGAGTTTCTGCTGAGGGTAGTCCAGCTGTGACCTTAAACTCAGCTTCATTGGGTTGATTCTCGCTAGGGATGCCGTAAGGGAAGTACTTGCTCTCTGAACCCAAAACGCCTTTCTTGCTTCTTTGATTTGTAGATGGGTGTTCTGCTGGTAAAGAAAGACTAGGGGTCCTTAGTATCCCTTTTTTGGTAATGAAAACTTTCGTGCCATTCGAAGACTTAGTATTGTTGAAATGGGCATTCCTTTCGATTGGCAATTCCGATAAGGTCTCATCACTACTGTCACTTGTGATGACTTCTAAGGCCGGAAGTCATGAGGTACCCGAATCACTAAAGATTGACTTCCTGGATTTGTTTGCTTCTATCATTTGGTCGACTCTTTCAAGCATCTTTTGCGCTAGTTCTCCAATTGTAGGAGGACGAGAGCTTTTGGCCTTCTTACTATAAAGCTCCTCTTCGTCACTCGTTGACTCTGTACTCTCGGTTTGTGACGAGGTCCCACTGTCATCATTGTACTCCGTGTCTGACTCCGTTTCTATTATCGTTGGTATTTTCTGCTCGGGCCATGATGCTGCTTCGATTCTCATCCATGAGCTCATCGTTCCTACCTGAATGACATCTCCAGGGTAAATTTGCCTCTTAGAGTAGGGCTTTACTTCTTTTCCCCTAACTCTAAGTTTACCCATTCCCGTCAAACTGTTGACCCACATGTCAAGGGTCTCTTTTTCAATGTCGATCATAAAATGACGATGCATCACACTGGGGTGTGAGATGACAATATCACAGTAGGAGGAAGTACCAACGTCGACAAGGATCCAATTTGAGCCTTGTTCCCAATTGGCTCCGCGAACCAACCATACTCTTCGCACACAGACTCCATTTTCATAGGTGCTCAGAAAAATATCCATGCTGCTCTACAAGACGGCACCAATTCGCCTTCTATTCTACTAAGTGAAATGCTGAAGCAAAGCACGCCAAAGAAAGCTACTAACTTTCTGAAATGAAACTGAACGAAATCTGCCCTACAGGATTCTGACTGGTACCAATCTGCTCACACTGACAATCTGCCCGTGTGCGTAAAGGAGGTGAAACAAGTTCACCTGTCACCGCACCTGCCTGGTGCCTCGGTGACTAACTCTCGCTCTCAGCCGGGCCTCACAATAAGGCCTAAACTGTCGCGTCCGCCTGACGCCTCGACAGCGCACCTCGAGCTCAAGCACCTTGCGAGTTGTGCGTTGTGCACAGCTCTAGCCTAGACTGTTTTTTAGGGACAGTCAAAGGACTACGCTCAGAAATAATAAACGGAAGAATTAAGCCTTCAAACTTGGTCAGTAGCAAGATAAGATAGTTATCAAGCCACCCACCAAATTTGAGCTCGATCCGACTTCAGGAAGCCTCCGAACCAACTCAGTTTTTCCGCCGGACTGATACCCAGACAGGTTCTGTCTGAATAGGTTATTCCGCCAAAAACAGGTTCAAAACTACTAGTTCTGGGCCGAATCACGTCTGGTAGTCTAAACAACGTTTGTAGCCCATATGGTTACGGATCTGTCCACCAAATTTCAGGCAAATCCGACTCTGTTTGCTTCCTGAAATCACCGATATACTGCTGCAAACTGTCACAGTCTAGAAAACCAAAAACTGTCTAACTCTGAAAACCGAAATTGCTGAAATAAAACCTGTCAAATCTGTCTTCTACTGCCGGTTGACGCTGAAACTTCAAGGCCAAGTGCACGTAGAGTCCAGATTTCACCTCAAGATGGCTCTGATACCAATTGTTAGGAGCCCGACTAGAATGGCCTATTCCGACGAGTCGAGACCCTAAAGCCAAGATCTCCTTAGGTGAGCCTAAATTAAAAACCTAAACAAATCAATACAAGGGAACTACCCGGCCGGACAGGACCCCGGTGCAAACCCAATAGGAAGTGGATACACGGAAGGGTATTCCCAAAACCTAACTAAGTCAAATCCAACTACAATGAACTACGAGGGGTGTGAGGCCTTACAAACGTGTTCGATACAATTCAACACTCACATCTCACTCAACAAACCATACCAAACCATGAACTAACGTGCAAACCACGCCCGTTCCCAATAGGTAGGTCTGGCCCTGCGTGGTCGTGTCTTTGGCGATAGCGCCTCTGAGGTACCACTAGCTAGAGCGATGGCCGAAGCTGGGCTAAATCAAATACAGGAATCAAACTAGCATGAACCTAGAACGAAAGCAAGAACTACCACCCCGCTATCTACAAGGGGGAGGAAGAAGCAAACCGACCAAGGCTAGCTTGGCTATGTTCAGCAAGGGGCCACGAGGAGAATTCCAGTCCTCAGGCAATGCAGCAACAAGGAGGGGATGAAGCCGGCTGGAGATGGAAGCGTACGAGACTCGCGCTTGGAAGTAGAACCGGGCGCCAATAGTCTTCACGCTGGTCGGCAAGGGATGCCTGCTGGCAGCTGGAAGTGGCCCTCCTGGCCGTGGGAGAGGTGGCAGCAGCAAACTACCACTAGAAGGATCTCGTTGTGTGTGGGGAGAGCCTTCAAGGGCTGGCGGGTTCAGGGAAGAACCCGGACGAACCTAGACCTAACTAAGGCTCGGGTTAGGCTTGGTTGGATTGGGGCTCTATAGGTAGTCGGTCTAGTCAAATGCGGTTTAGGGCTGGGGTAGGCTAAGTCCGTGGGTTTAGGTGAGGATTCGGGTCACCTAGCTACAAGGGTAGGTCTGATGTGGGCTAGGCTAGAACCGAGAATGCTAGGAGCTCTTGAGACACGTAAGAAAGGGTTTAGAGCTTAATCCGAAGCACAACACTAAATCCAAACAACATGTTGCTCACCAGCTATCTAGGATTCTCACGGATCTATCCTATTCCCTTAACTAGTATGGAATCACTCGCTACAAGGGATTGTCTAAGAGGGACTCGGCAACCTATGCTCAAGGGCTGGTTGACTAAAGGACCTCTTGAAAGATCCGGGTCAAGTAAGGGAGAGGGGACACTCGAGAGAGGCTCGAGTCAAGCTAGGGAGGCTAGAGAGGAATGGGGATCGATGAGTAATGATTCCCTAATTCGACTAAGGCATAGAGAGATGTGAACGCTTAGGACTTAGGCCACACGAAGAGGGTTCTCTAAGAGAGGAGATGGCACGTGAGGCTAGCTACTAGGGAAGGTTGTGACTTGGTTGGTCTGGCCAAGAGAGAGTGCCGACTAAGCTAACTAAGGGGGAAGGTTCGGCCTAGAACCTTGGGGTAACCTAGCTAAGGAGAAGAGCTCGGTCTAGAGCTCGGGTTGACCTAACTACAAGTGGGTCCGACTAAGGGTGGCTGGGCTAGGTCAAGGCTCGGGTTGACTAAGACCAGGCTTAGGTTGACTCGGACTAAGCTTAGGTTCAGATGTGACTAGGTTGACTCGGGTCGAGTCAAGACTCTAGAGAGAGAAAGTAGGTGCGAAAGGAAGGTGTGGCTTGGGTCTAGCCGTGTTAAGTGGGTTCGGTCATTAGGCAAGGGTTGACTTGATTGCCGTTGACCGTGGGCTACTTTCCCATTTGAGGAAAGGAGGCTCGTGGACAAGGGAGTCCAAGGGTGACACGATGAAGACCTTACCTAAAAGGGCTCAAGGATGGACGGTCTAAGACTTTGCCTAACCGGGTGAGGTCTAATACTTTTCTAAGTGGGTTAGGTTCACTCTAGTTGGTCTAGGGTTGAC
>JAANDH010002148.1:7500-12499 GCA_011799765.1 Nymphaea thermarum | reverse complement strand
TTTGCAAGCCTTTTGCTTGCTGGTTTGTGCCTTTGCCTTACTTCAAACCGTGAATCACCAAGGAGCTCGTGAGATGAACTCGATGGAGATCTCTTGCTCGTAGCTTGAGGGATAGAACTTGAGAACACTAGGAGCTCTTGAGTCTCGTAAGGGAGACTTTAAGGCTGTTTTCAGCCGTGGGGAAGGATCTCAAATGCTCGGGTGTTCACTGAGAGAGTGACTTCTTCCCTTGTAGCCGAATACATCAATAAAATCAAGCAACAAGATACTCACCAGCTCCTCCAGCTTTCTCACGAACTAACCTTTTTCTCTCGCTAACAAGGGGTCGCTTGCTGCCTTGGCTTGGTTGCCCAAACGTGTACAGCCTTCCCGGGAAGAAACCAGCCTCTCAACCTTCTTGTTTTTGAGAAGGAAGGCACCGATCTTCTTCAACTTGCTCGTGGGGTATTCTTTCATGGACCGTTGGAGACGCCACACGCCGGAGCTTGCTGCTGTCCTTAGGCCTTGATCCATAGGTCGAATGGGGGAGAAAGAACGAGAAAACAAGGATGGGAAGGAAGGAGACCTTCGGTTGACAAGAAGGGTGAAACCGAGAGAAGGCCCACCAAGGAAACGACAAACCAAAGCAATCGTCACAAAGAAAATGACAAAGGACTTGAGATTTACCTTGAGGACGAGTAGGAAAACGCCATGGGGCAAGGGGACGTCAAGGAGAAAGATGATGTCAAGGAAGGGAAGGAAGACCACCGCGGTAGAGGGGTGTGCCACGAGAGAGTAGAGAGAGAAAGGGGCCTTTCGCCCAATTCCAAACTTCAATTCATTAATTTCCAAAAGCATTCGATACATGATTCAACGAAATGAAAACTTAGATAGACCTAAGTGACTCGGTTCACATCTCAAACTGGTTCTTTACATGATTCAAATCTAATACTAAAGAGATCCAGATCTGAAACAAAGTAATCTAAATCTGAAACAAAGGGGACGCTATCCGTCCAAAGACTTAAAGCAAACTAGACCCAACGGATCTAGGATCCATTTTCCCTTAGGCGCATGGGTGAGCTTGGGTAGACTCATCCCGATTTGCCTAGGTTCAGCCTAGGCTTACCGTTGGTAATCATGGGTTCGGACTCTCATGGGGTTAGACAACTCTAGTCAATTAAGTCCTAAAAACCGGATCATTACTGCCTCGAGGTTCAAACTGTGTCTCATTCACTTGGCTGTTGTCGCCCTTTCCGCCCGCTCCACCCTCTGCAATAACTCCAAGTGGCTTCTTAACCTCTCTAGCTTGCCCATCTGCCCTGGTGAACACATTTCCTGCCCTTACGAGCCCTGACGGGCTTACCTTGGCCATGGGTTTGGTCCTTACGGACCTAGCTGGGTTTGGGGCTCGTAACATGTTCCTCAGACCTGGATCGGGTACACAAGGTGGATCCAAAAATTTATGGTAGACCAGGTGATTTTCGCGTTAGCCCCTTTTACCCGGGAGCGATCGCCCAAAACACCTATAGGATGACCCATTTGCTCGAATCGACTGGTGCCCCTCGGCCTGCAGTGCACGCTGTCCCTCGGCCCTGCCTTGCCCCTCGGCCTGCAGTGCACTCTGTCCCTCGGCCCTGCCTTGCCCCTCGGCCTACAGTGCATGCTGTCCCTCGGCAGTGCCCGTGGTGTTCTGGTAGGGTCTCGCCTAGCGCCGGACAAGTCAGCCACGCCGATGGCCATGCCTACCCCCAAGATCCCCTCGGACTCAGCCCTAGAATAACTCTAAGCAAAGTAAATACAAACTGACTACCCAAGTCGGACAAACAACCCCGACTTAAAACCAATGTGCGGAAGCGAATAAAAACTAATGCTTGAAATCAAAACCCCAAATGCGGAAACAATCAACTAATCAACATTGTATAATGAAATCTCCAAGACTAGCTATCAACTTGAAAGAAGGGCACGTCAACTATAGATCTACCTTGTGACTCGTAAAGCCAATTTGAGAAGAGATTACACTCAAGAAACAAAAGAAACCACGGGCGAACCAAGTCTTTCTAAGATGTTAATAATGCAATCTCTAATCAAATCCAACCAACGCCGTTGCACAAGTTCAATCAATAGAAGGAGAACCAACCTTTCAAGCCTCAAGCTAAGTGAGGAGCTCGGATTCAAGGGAGATAGAAGCTTGCCGGGTGAGAAGATTCTTCGCCGGATTGGTGTAGGAGTGTCTCCCTTGAACGCCGGATGAAGTAGGGACCTGCTGGTTCTTCGCCGGAGAAGGTCACCGGAAAAGTAGCAGCGGCAGCCGGAGGTCGCTGGAGGTTGCCGGAGTTGGACGGAGTAAGCCCGCCGGTATTGTGGAAGCTCCAAGGTGGGGCCTGGTTGAAGGAATGGTCTCCGGTCTTCGCCTAGGAACTTCAAATGTGGACGCCGGAAGTGGATGTGACCAGCTGGAATGTTCGCCGGAAAGTTGGCCAGAAAAGTGGCAGCGGCGGCCGGAGGACGCCGGAGGTCGCTGGAGATCGCCGGTGACAAGTCCCGCCGGTTCTAGATTGGCAAGGATGCGGAAGGCTAGCCCGCGGTCTTCCTTGTGAGCTAAGGCTAGAACCAACTAGGGCGAACTTGGACTAGGTTAGGTCAAGGTGGGCTCGGACCAAATGTCTCCAACTGGTTCCGGGCTGGGTCTAGGAAGTAGGCTCGGGTCTAGGTAGACTAGGCTAAGGAGGTCACGTGGTCAAAAGCTAGGATCGGTTTGACTAAGGGACGAGGGTTAAACAAAGGTTCCTAAATTTTAGGAAGGGTAGGTCTAGTCTAGGTTCGAGCTAAGAAATGAAATGGAATTGGGCTCGGTGGCAAGGGGGACCAAGTGGGCTCGAGTGGGCTGGTCTAGACCTAATGTGGGGCGAGATGGTGGCTCCTAGAAAGTTGGGTTAGGTGGCGGACCGTCGAGGCTATCTCCCAAATGTTAGGAGAGAGGTTGTCTAATGTAGTGAGGTGGCCTAGTGAGGTGGCGATCAAATGTGGCGATGTGGCGGCTTGGGGACGAGGTGGCGACCAAATGGTAGGCTAGGGCAAATGTTAAGGCTAGGTGGTGAGCTAGGGCACGGTCAACCTAATGTCCTAGAGGATTCCTAACTAAGATGGCGATGGCTTCCACAAATCTCTCACCAAATGGTAGGCGGCGCCCACCAAATGTGAGTCAAGGGCGAGCTGGCTGCTCTCACGCTCCAAGATCGCTCCACGTGTCCAGATGAATGGAGGAGATGGCGAAAGGCCTAAGGCGATAAACCACTTACCTCGAAAGTAGGAGAGCCGGCCGGTATCTTCCAAATGTGCCGCTGTCAAGAGCAATGCCCAAATGTTCGCCGGTTTTCCCCAAATGATTGCCGGATCACCAAATGTTGTATACTTTCGCCAAATGTAGCTCGCCGGGGACAACTTTGAATTTCTGCTCCACGGCCAGAAATACCAAATGTTGGCCGGAAAAAGAGCAGCGGTGGCCGGAATCCCCAAATGTATACCGGATTTTAACAAATGTAAACCGGAAATTGCTAGAACTCGCCGGAATTCACTTTTTCTTTCTTTCTTTCTTGTTCTTCTTGGGAGTATTTTTTCTTTTCTTTTCTTCTTTTCTTTTCACGCCTCTTTTCACTTTTCTTTTTCTGTTTTTCTGGTGAAAATCCTAGCTATGATCCGAATACAAAAACGTGAAATTAAAGAGGAATCCACCGTTGAAAAAGCTTGGTATTTGGCGAGGAAGATCGATCAACTAAGAGTATCCTTTGTGACCCGTAAGGTTCGGTTTAGGGGAAGATTAAATGCTAGATTTCAGAAGTTTCCCACGGCTGGAACCGTGAGATTCAAGTGATTTCTGAGCGTGGAGTCTTCTCTCAAACCGAATCAACAAGTTGCACAAATTAAACCAATAATCTCACGAACGTACCTTGCCAAATCGAAATCGGATGTCTTCTACTTCTCCTCCTTCGTTGCCGAAGAGATTGAAGTCTTCCCGGGGGCTTATTGGCCTCTAATCCTTTTTTGTGGTTCAGAAAGATTGCACCTTGAGCAGCCGGTTGATCAAGTGGGGAAAAGCCGTGGAACAAGCGAGCTTCTTCACGCCGGAGCAAGAGGAAGCTTCCTTGCCGTCGATCCTTGGGCGAGTAGTTGAGAAGAGAAGAAGAAAACGAGGCAAAGAGAGAAGAAAGCCCTCGAGTTCTAGAGAGGAATTCGAGTTCCAGAAAGAGGGAAAATCCCCAAATGTGGAACGAGAGAGAGGGAGAAGGGACGTGGAGGAGGGGGCGCGCGAGAGAGAGAGAGCTAGAGCTTGAGGAGAAGAGAGAGAGACGGATTTCACTAATGACATGAAAATTCCAATTCCTTGATACGTACTCAATTGAATTACAAGTATTTATAATGCTGGGAAAGAATGGATCTAAACATGTGATCCGGATCTCAAAACTGAATTAAAATTGCTGAAACAAATGGCACAAAGCAAAGACAAAAGCAAATTGCGCAAAACAAATCCTAAGTCCTAAAACCGATCCTCCTCTTGCCCGATTTTGAGTTGGACAATGATTTGGATCTAACTTCACCTAGAGACACCCTAGGTCGGCCCTAAGAGACCAGGTTCAAACACGCCATGGGTGGACTTGAACACAACTGAGCTTGACCCACCCATTTGGAATTTAGAAACCTCGCTTAGAGCCTTAGCACTTCTGCCCGCACCTCCCTCTGCTTCAACTCCAAGCATATCAACATCGGCCGAACCAAAATGCAACGCACCTCCCTCTCCACCCTCTTGACCCGAGCCTGGGTCAATTGAGCTGGGTTCAGCCCTTATCAAGTGGTTGGCGGACTGTCTCCACCCTCTGTGACTGCTCTCGGCCACGTCCGTGGCTCCTCTAGGCCAAGTTGAGGGCTGACCCGTATCAAGTTAACAAATGCTGTTCTTCTAGAAATGTCGTCCATAGTGATGTCAAAAACATAACTAAGACTGACCGTCGGTAGCCACCGATCC
>JAANDH010002147.1:0-17268 GCA_011799765.1 Nymphaea thermarum | reverse complement strand
AAAGTCGATTGGGGGAAACAATCGTCGATATCGCTCGACGGAAGCGATTCCTACTCTCTCTTGGGCTGCAGTCTCCCACGGGTAGAGATTGCACCACACGTTCACCTTGCTGGAATCACGATGCAAGGGGCAAAGCCAACAAGAATCAGGGTATAGAAGTGAATAGAAAATCAACTTCGATATGAGGAAAGCCTTCACCCGTAAGACCAATTTAATCTGAGGTGGCAGCGACACTAATTCCGAGGTGGACGACGGCATGCACGGATCCCGAGGTGACAGCACGGATCCCAAGACAGCGGCGCGGAACCTTAGCGGCGGCACGAATCCCGAGGCGATGGCACGGAACCCTAGATGGCAGCACGGATCCCGAGACGACGTCGTGCACGGATCCCGAGGCGACGACGCAGAAAACACAAACGGCGAGATCACGACGAAAAACACCAATAGATCGCATACGGCGGCTCTGATACCATGTAGAAACACAAACCACAAGAATAGACCAAGGAACGAACACACGATGTACGTGGAAAAACCTCAAAACGAGGAAAAAACCACGGGGAAGCTCTAACCTAGGGGCACACCGCAACCCTAGGAGAGAGAAAAATTCTTATTCACTTAATTCAACAATTACACATAAGTGAGAATATAAAGGAGAGAGGGGAGAAGCCGCCTAGGGTACCGAGCCGTCCTCGGTACCCGCACCCAGGGATCCGGATCCAGATATGGATCCGGTCCCAATACAACATATTTCAACAGTTTTTTTGTCTTTTGCTATTCAACGTTACTTGCAACACAGCAACACATGGCAACATTGGGAGGATGACCACCATCCATGGACAACACGTCCAACTTACACCACTACTAAGGCAAATGATGATAATAAAAGAAAAATGAAGACGTGAAATAAAAAGAAGTCCCCACCGCCTCCCCCTCTCTCTTTCGGCCATGAAAAAAAAGGAAGTCCCCTCCGCCTCCCGCTCTCTCTTTCAGCCATGAAATAAAAAGAAGGCAAGAGAGACTTACAGTTGAGGCACGATGGAGTTTTGACGCAATGGAGTTTTGACGCAGGCGATGGCTCCGGCAGCCGCAACTTCCTCCACCCTCTAATAATTTCACAGGTGCAGGAATTTACATGTGATTTGGGATTGATAATATGAGATTTAAGAACACATGGTAAATTAGGGCTACGCGTGAAGCCCTTTTACCATTTTTATTTAATTTTAAACCTTTTTTTGTTAAAAACTCTAATATTCCGACTTTGACCTTGAGGCGTACGCCTCAAGCGTGAACTGAACATAGGTAGAGGCGTACGCCTCACTCAAGTGAGGCGCACGCTTCAGGGATGCGTGCGCCTCACTGCCCTGCCTCAAGGCGTTTTTTCTCAAAAACGCCTTGAGTCGCAAGTTTTTTGTGAGAAGCGTACGCTTCTCACAACATTGTTCTTGACATCAAGTTGTGACAGGGACCAATTCTTGCTGATGGCCACTACAAGGAGAATCCGTAAAGAAGCATGTCGAGCCACAGGAGAGAAGGTATCATAGTAATCAACCCCATAAGTTTGGGTATAGCCTTTAGCTACTAGACGAGCCTTAATGACCAGACACATTGATTGATTAATTATTTTACTTGTAGCGGTCAAAAAAATGACCAGACACATTGATTGATTGCTTTAACAATTGCAGTCACAGCCTAACTGATGGTACTCAGAAAGTTGTCCCTCTAGCAATGAGTTCATCACCTGACGGACGAGGCCAATCTTGGTGTAGAAACACAAACAAGAAGAGGAAGAGAAACAATGATCACGGTGTAACGTGGAAAACCCTCAACACGAGGGAGAAAAAACCACGAATGAGGAGGAGTTGGTGCCCACTAGCCTCCAGACTCTCTCTCTCCTTAGATTCTCATTCACTCATAAGGATTAGGGTTACATGACTTAAGTAGTGCCCAACATGGGCTACAAGACGGGTCGGGTATGGATCCGGACCTGAAACATACGATCTATCAACACTCCCCCTCAAGTTGGGCATACACATCAAACATGCCCAACTTGGATACATTCCTCTCAAATGAAGCTGAAGGAAGAGCTTTCGTCAGAACATCAGCAGTTTGGTCTTCAGACTTCATGTAAGGTAAGATCAACTCTTTCGCATCAATTCTTTCCCGAATGAAGTGACGATCAATTTCAACATGCTTTGTTCGATCGTGAAGAACAAGATTGTTGGCTAAGTTGATTGCAGACTTGTTATCACAATACATCTTCATAGGTCCTTCAATCTTTATTCCAATGTCAGTGAGCAATATTTTCAACCATAGTAATTCTGACACTCCCATAGCAACTGCCCTATATTCTGCCTCTGCACTAGATCTAGAGCAAACATCCTGTCTCTTGCTTCTCCATACAACAAGGTTTCCTCCCAAGTAGACACAGTACCCTGTAGTAGATCGTCTGGTATCACCACAACCTGCCCAATCCACATCAGAATAGCCCTCGATTTCCACAGTCTCTTGTTTCACATACAGGAGTCCCTTGCCAGGATTTTTCTTCAGGTAGCATAGTACTCTGTCCACAGCCTTCAGATGTGCATCAGTTGGTGCATGCATGAATTGGCTCAAAACATTCACCGCAAAGGTGATATCAGGTCTCGTGAGGGTAAGATAAATCAACTTCCCAACCAAACGTTGATATCTTCCCTTGTCTTCTTCATAGAGAGGCTCTCCATCTCTAAGACTCAATTTGTGCCCAGTGTCAAATGGGGTAGGAGCAGGTCTACATCCCAATTTACCAGTTTCTTCCAGCAGATCTAATGTGTATTTCCTTTGGTTTAGTACAAGACCAGTACTAGACCTAGCAACCTCCATACCAAGAAAATACCTTAGTTTGCCAAGATCTTTGAGATCGAATTCTGTAGCCAGTAACCCTTTTAGCTTGATAATCTCCTCCTCATCATCTCCTGTGACAATCATGTCATCCACGTAGACCAGCAGGAGAGTAACCCTGCTCTCCTTCTTCTTCACAAACAGAGTGTGATCTCCATTTCCTTGTTTGTATCCATGACGTATCATCACTCTTCTCAGTCNCACTGTCTTCATTTTCGCAACGGGAGCAAAGGTTTCCAAGTAATCAATTCCATATTTCTGGCTAAATCCCTTGGCCACAAGTCGAGCTTTATATCTTTCAACACTCCCATCTGGTTTGTACTTGATGGTATACACCCATTTGGATCCAACTAAGTGAGCGGCTTCAGGAATCTTCACCACTTCCCATGTCATATTTCTTTTCAGGGCATCCATTTCTTCTTTCATTGCATCAACCCACTTGGAGTCACTTTGAGCTTCAACAACAGTCCTGGGGATCACAGCCAAAGAAAGAGTAGATACAAAGCATTTGTAGTCCTTGCTCAGTCTAGAATATGAAACAAAGTTACCAATAGGATGTTGAGTACATGACCTGACACCCTTTCGCAGGGCGGTGGGAAGCTCTTCACTAGCAGCAACAATCTGAATCTCTTCTTCAACAGGTTGCTTCTGCGCACGACTTGGGTCATCCAGGGAAGGACTAATTGGATTGGGAGTAGAACTCTCATCACCTGTCATCTCATCTGTACAAACTTTTCGCCTAGAGTAAACTTGCCCAAATAGACGATTACATTTCTCTTCTGCTTCAGTGGAACACTCTCCATTTTTCTCTTGTTCATGTACCTCACTAGATGGGCCAACGGAGTCACGCCTGTAGTCCAAAAAATCTGTAAACTGAATTTCCTGACTCGGAGAATACTCTTCCTGTGACATAGAGTACTCCCCCTGAAGAGGATTCTCACCAAAATAGGAAACATGTTTAAGGAAAGTGACATCTTTGGTAACGTAGGCCCGACCAGTGGAAGGGTCTCGACACTTGTACCCTTTTTGAGTGAGAGAATACCCTAAAAAAATGCCCTTTATAGACCTTGGATCAAACTTTTTAATGTGAGGACTGTGATTGTGAATAAAGCAAACACAACCAAAAACTCTAAGTGGAAGAGAGAAAGGTTCACGACCCCCCGGTAACATAGAGTGAGGCGTCTTCCCATTCAACACACGACTAGGCAACCAGTTTATAAGATACGCACTGGTCAGCACAGCATCCCCCCAATACCTTTTGGAACATGACGTTGAAAAAGAAGAGCCCGAGTCATATTCAATAACTGACGATTTTTTCGTTCAGCAACTCTATTTTGAGGAGGGGTATAACTACAAGAAGTCTCATGAATAATTCCCTTTTTTCGAAAGAAGCTATCAACAGACTGACACATATACTCTCGAGCATTATCAGATCGAAATGTCTTAACAGATGCTCCATATTGAGTTTCCACATAAGCAATGAAAGTCTCTATGACAGTAGGAACTTCACTACGGTCTTTCAGCAAGTAGACAATAGTGTTACGAGAACAATCATCTATAAAGGTGATAAAGTATTGAAAACCATGACATGAAGGAATCCCTGCAGGCCCCCACACATCAGAATGAATCATGGCAAATACCTCATTAGACCGATGGCTAGACAAAGGGTATGAAGCCCTAACATGTTTGGCCAGGTGACAGACATCACAAGACACCATAGTCATATCTAACCTGGAACATATATCAGGAAACAACTGTTTAAGAAGGCCAAAAGGCAAGTGTCCAAGACACTCATGCCAACATAGAAGCAACTGAAGGGAGTCCTCTCTATTCTTCGTGGCTTGGCTGACTGCCGTCATGAGAGCCTGAGCAGCACGCATAGGTAAACGATAGAGCCCATCAGAAGCTAGACCAATCCCAATCCTCTTCCCTGTCACCAAGTCCTGCATAACACAGCGATCAGCGGAAAATATAAGTTCACAATTTAACTCCTTCGTGATCTTGCTAACCGACAAGAGATTCAAGGGAATATGAGGAACATGTAGAGCATTGTGGACTAAAAACTTGTTCAAAAGCGGGAGACTCCCTTTTCCAGCCACAGAGATAGATGAACCATCGGCAAGAGAAACACAATCCTTTCCTGATGAAAGCTTATACCCATGAAAGACCTTAGGATCGCCGGTCATGTGGTGAGTAGCGCCACTATCAATAATCCATTCTCCCATACGACCATCTGCCATCACGTCTATAGATGAAGAAGCTGCCATAATCACAGATAGTCCAACAGGAGGCACGAGCAGCGATACAACAAGAGAGGCACCGGTGACAACGGAGAGCACCAACGGGCAGTAATATCCTTGGATAGAATCACACGAACGAGAGAAAAATCAAGTTCTACCTAGAAAGGAACAATAAAGAGAGAGAGGTAATATCTTCACCGAATTCTCAATCAACCCCAAGAGTGAACGGAATGTCGATTGGGGGAAACGATCGTCGATGTCGCTCGACGGAAGCGGTTCCTTCTCTCTCTCGGGCTGCAATCTCCACGGGTAGAGGTTGCGCTACACGTTCTCCTTGCTGGAATAAAGATTCAAGAGGCAAAACCAACAAGTATCAAGGTACAAAAGTGAATAGGAAATCAACTTCGAGATGAGGAAAGCCTTCACCCGTAAGACCAATTTAACCCCGGTCTTTTGTAAGGAAAGGGGGATGCGATCGCCGGAGCGTCGGCGGACGTTGAGGCAATCCTCAAGTTACGCTCCTCTCCTCCTTTACGTCCTCTGCCAAGTCACAGACCAGCCACCTCTTCTTGCACGGTGGGCGCTAAAAAAAGATGGAATCAAAGATCAACCAATCAATATATTGCAGGTAAGAGGCGGATGCACTTCATCGGATTTGCAAAAAGACCCCTAGAAAGTGACGTGAATAGGGGGAGGCAAGCCTAGGAAGCGCCTAAGCACGCATATCTTCCTTCTTCTCCGGTAGGCAAGACGACGACGCAAAAGGCAGCGGTGCAAGGGACAACCGCGACGGCGACAGTCAACAACGCAAGAGCGACGACGCAAGAGGGGTGACACCAGCGGCGGTAGAAACAGCGACGGTGGTATTGGGTACAGCGGCGGCGGTGGCGGCAGCAGTGGCAGCGGCAGCGGCAGTTGCGGTGAGAAATATTAGGGTTTGGAGAGATATTAGGGTTGGAACTTCACAAACCCTAAAAATTTCCCAAACTCGTCGGCTCTGATACCATGTAGAAACACAAACAAGAAGAGGAAGAGAAACAATGATCACGGTGTAACGTGGAAAACCCTCAACACGAGGGAGAAAAAACCACGAATGAGGAGGAGTTGGTGCCCACTAGCCGCCAGACTCTCTCTCTCCTTAGATTCTCATTCACTCATAAGGATTAGGGTTACATGACTTAAGTAGTGCCCAACATGGGCTACAAGATGGGTCGGGTATGGATCCGGACCCAAAACATACGATCTATCAACACATGGTATCGTACACTTGCCAAAGCAATTTGCACAGTGGTCTCATGGGTCATAATTGCAAGAAAGCCAGAAAGCAAGAAAGCAAGAGAAAAGGGGATGCAATATCTTTTGAAAAATAAGATTTTGTTAGGAAAGGGTGGCATTGGCTGCACCTCTCTCTTTCAATTTCAGTGCATGCAAGTTCGAGAGGGAGTGCATTCATTTCTTACCCACTGCAGACAGAAACAAATGCTGGGGGATTATTTTCGAGGCCGTTACAAGGCAATAGGCCCATATGAGTCATACAGGACCTTTGATCTGCTATTTACAAAGGTTGAATGTGATAAAAAAGGTCAGGGTGTGACAAAAATACTCTATAAGTGCATTACTATCAAAGTATATCATTGTATACACCGGCATGTATTACAAATGTGGATCTGGACTGAATCCAGAACTACCAAATTCGATACGTCTTATCACAAATTACAGCTGGAGAGAATGGTTCAGGTTCTTGACATTCATTCGCTCACCAGCTGTGGGAAGACAAACAGATAGCCTGTGATGGATTGGAGGATGACTGTAGAAGAACAGAGGTAGAGGAGAGCTAGTGTGGGAGAAAGGAGAAGAGTAGCTAGAGTCAGGAATAGGGTAGCTAAGGACCACTAATAAGGTGTTAGTAAGCTTTTGACTTCTCTTATGAACAAATCCTGCTGAAAGGTAGATGTCAAGACTTAAAAATCACATTCCTTGATGTTGCAAGCTCATAAGAGCATATTAGCCTGATTCTTATTAGATGTGTGCATATGCTGTTTTTATATTTTTATTATTAAATGCTGTTGATTATTTGTGCCACTGGATTCCGATTGAAAATAGTATATGTACAGGTTGAGTTCGTGGGGGGTCCCATGTGTTGGAATACCCGAGTATTTTCTGCTACTGCTGGTAAAAGGATATCTTTTGTCGTGCTTGTTCCTTATGTAACAATGCTTATTTCTCATGTCCTTAATTCTTGCAGGTGGAGGGGCTTTCTGCAATGGCCAAAGAATTTCTGTTAGCAAAACAGATCAGGTGAATTGTTGAGAAATGTTATTCACATTATATCTGTCATGGGCTGATTGCAGAAGCTGTGGTGGCATCTGGTTCGTGCTTGACAAAGCTGGGTTGGTGAACAGGCGAACTTACATGAGCATACAAGTAGAACTCACATTACTGTAGAGAAGGCATGAGAATTTGGTTCAAAAGCATCTTTCATTGGTCAAAGTAAAACCTGTGCATTAGGGGGCAGAAGATTGGCATGTTTGCATGTGACTTGCTGCTGATCAGTGAAGAGTTTCAGTTCATCTCTAGGAATTTGTTTTTAAGCAAAATGCTTCCAATAGAAGATAGTTTTTGCACAAGGCACTTAGGTTGACACTTAGTTGTGAATGTTAGACATGAATACCAAGAACCTTCTAAATGAAAGGGCAAGGCAGTGTTGTATGTATCGTTTAAAAAATACGATACACCCCCCGTATCGTAAATAGGGGCATTTCGTACTTTTATTGTACGATACATACAATACAAGCCCCCGTATCGTATGATATAGGCTGATTTCAAAAAAGGGGGGCCCGAACCCTCCTTGTTCGAGTTTTCTTCATAAAAACCTGCCCCTTCTTCATTTCTAACCTAGAGATTGTGCCGCATTGGAGGAAAATCATTGATTTCCACCATGAAATCATTGATTAAACCATGCATTTGTGCGTGGGTGGCTTATTCTCGTTGGGAGGAAAGGGGTTTTTTAAATCATGAAGATGAAGATGAAGATGAAGAAGATGGAGATGAGGATGAAAATGAATATGATGAAGATTATGAATGAGAGTCGAGAGTGCTTTCATTTTATATGTATTGACATTGAACATTTTCACAATTTCATTATCATCTTGTAATGTAATATATAACATTTCAAACTTGCTTTTTGATGTGGTATCTCATAGACTTATGGACCTTATGACTTATGAATCTATGGTTATGAAATTATGATGTACAATATGTAATTGTTGACTTGTTGTGCTTTCTAGAATGATATTGTTATGAATTTTGATGTTTACAAATGATGAACCGTAACTTTATAGCAATAATAAGTCTGTCATTCTGTAAAACATGTTTTTTATGAAGAACATATTATTCTTGATTTTTACCAATTTTTTTTATGAATTTTTCGAATTTTTTTCCTATTTTTTCTGATTTATTTAAAAAAACGATACAGTTACGATACGTCACGATATTTTACGATACGGTGTATCTTAAAGCTAGACTGATACGGCTTACAATACGTTTTTTACAACATTGGGGCAAGGAACACAACTCCCTGTCTAAATTAAGTCTATCCTCTGAATTGGCTGTTGCTTCTTCTTCATGTTGTATTCTGGCTTTTTTGCACTTATCCAACTGTTTCACCCAAGGAGGCATTGACATTATTTAGGATTCATTTAAAGTTTCTACGACCAGACTGTGACAATCTTCAACCTCAATCTCCTTTAACTTCAAATGACTTCATATTGCTAATCTGGAGAACATGTAGTTGAAAGTTCTCCTAGGGATCCAACTTGTACACTAAGTTGTCAATCTGCTTCTTGATAGTTAAGGGATTATCACACTCGTTGATGAGACTCTAGTGATGCTGTTGAAAGTTTCCCATTTGGTTAGGGTACATTTGCACGCATTTCTTCTCTTTCTTGGGTATCTAGGCTCCATCTTTCATCTACATTAATTTTTTGTGCACCTTGTTACCTTGTTCAAAAATGTGTTTGTGAACCCTGCTTGGTAATGCCAGCCCTTTAGAAACTAGTAGGCAAAAGGTGCCTGGTTACAACCCTGAACTGCTACATTGTGTGGCATGACAGGTTATTTTCCAGTCACAACTTTGGATGGGCTGTGGTCAGAAGGTTTAGAGTTTGGACTTATAGACATTGTAAAGTAATTATGCCACTTGAACTAGACACAGCTAGCCTCCTTGATTTTTTCCAATAAAGTGTTGCAAGTATTCCTCTAGCAAGCTTTTCTTATAGTCAGTTTGACAATCTGTTTGTGAGTGGTAGCTCGCTAGAAGGCCAATTTGTCTGAAGGCTTCGTGACAAAATTTCCTGTTGGAGTGTGCATCCCTATCATTACTAATGCTCTCAAAGCCAGTCTATGGTCTGATGAAATCTTTTGAGGTCCATGTCACATGGATGTGCCAATGTTGTGTCACACCTGTATTGATTCTTAATGAACAACTGAGGCCTATGTCATGTGAATGTGCCAATTTGAATGCCACATCTATGTTGGCATGACATGGGTGCAGTTGCTGCTTGGGTACCACAGCCAAGTTGTCAAAAATTAGAAAAAGAGAGAACGGAGGAGGAATAGGAAAGAGAAAGAGGAAGAAGAAAAGGTGGACTAAGACGAGCATATCTGGCTGTGGCAGCAGGAGGGAGGCAGTGGCTGTTGACATTTTCTTTGTTGCAATTTTCTAGAAAGACTCACTTTATTGTGGCCTTCTCTGGCATTAAGCCCTTTTGTTTCACATTGTTCAATTCAGCTGCCAGGCCTGCAACAAACTTTTTGAGGTCACAAACTGAACTGGGAGAGCATCCATGTGGTATTGGAATTTTGTTTACTCATTAGGATAGTCCATCCTCATCTCTTCTCGTTTAGCCACTAGCTGGCATGTTCCTATGTGTCTCTTATCCAAGTGTAGAAATTCCTTTCCTAAGGCAGTCCCCAAGGAAATTTATCCATATTTAGATGCTCTATGTTTCTTGTTTCTATGCTTCTTGTCTGTCTGCAGTGGGTCGTTGACTTGTTCACTTCCATTTCAATTAATGTGATGCTACTTTGTAATCTTGTACATTAATTTGTCTCCAAACTTTTTGGTGTTGACAACATAGATTGCAGAAGAATGTCCAGAAAAGTGTCTGATCTAACACCAGTTGTCATGGGCTGATCCACAAAGCTCATGATGGCATCTGATCCTTACTTGACCAGACCATCCTTAGCAAGCAGGCTTTGGCTTTCAACTCAAGTAAATGAACACTCAGACAAATTTTGTGGTTCAGAAAGAAAACTTTTCTATTGTTGAAGGCAGAAGGGCTCTCCAGCTGTGCAGCTACCGAAGGTTGGTGGGGTTTGAGTTCAGCTCCAGAAATGCCTTGAAGTCTAAGCTTTGGGTAGAAGATTTTCATTACGATTTGTGCAGGGTACTTATTTTGACTATCCACTAATTCATAATAGGCATGAAGGGCACAAACCTTATTCAGGCTACATGACTAGGCTAAATGACCAAGGTGATAGGATGTGGCCTCGAGCAATCTCGATGGCTTAGCATGACCATGTCTGACACTAATATTCATTTTTTATTCAACTTATTTGTTCTATCAATTTGCAATTCCAAAATATACTTACAAGTTACATCTGATTGAGCTGCAAAATGAAGATGGTTAGTCATTTTAACTTGAAATGTTCATCCAATATGGCAGCAGTTCGGCTACACCTACGCCACCTGAGTGGGTCATGCGAGAGGTGAAGAATGTTGCAGGGCAAGTTCAAGAAACCGTTGCAGAAGTCAATCCTGAATATGAGACGTGGATGACACATGATCAATCTCTTGTTGTCTATATCACCTCCACACTGTCAGAGAAAGTTCTGGCGGGCGTTGATGATGATCTTTCATGACTTGAGTTGTGAAATTTTCTCGCTACCACGTATTCTCAAGTATCAGAAGCCAGATTTCTACAACTCAAGAGGCAATTTCAGGATATCAAGCGCGGAACACGTTCATTCTTGGAGTAGATACATGAAATAAAAAATGTCAGCGACCAGCTTGCAATCACAGGGCACCCAGTCAGCGACAAGGACAAGTTACAACAAGCTTTGAGTGGATTGGGGTCTGGATTTGATGTTTTCTGCACTGCTTTAGAAGTATTGCCTGTTCTTCCCTCTTTTGAAGATCTAAAAGCGAAATTGATTCAACATGAAGAGAGCCATGTACAACGACAAAAATTAGTGCATTCTGGGAGTCACAATGTGTTGGTCATTGGAGCCCATGCTTTGCATGGTAATCGTCCAAGAGTTTGGAACTCACAGGCAGGGATGGGGAAAGGTATTCTTTCGACATCTAACACAAATGCATAGACAAATGTACCACGAAGAATACCTACTTGTTTCTATTGCAATAAGAAAGGACATGTGCAGTCAAAATGTTGGCATAATCCTCAAAACAAGGAAAAACAGGTCAGGCATGGCAATAAGGCAGCATGGTCGACTGTATCTAACACGATAGCAGCGTCGAATATTTCTCTTGATGTGCAACAGATTTTAATGACAGCTTTGTCTAAAGTCAATCTCAGGCAAAATAGGGAAGGACAATGGTATGTGGATTCTGGTGCTGCAGCCCATGTGATTGGTGATGCAGGTAAGCTTTCTAGTGCTCTCCTTTATTTAGCAAAAGGCTCAGTTGTTACAGGAGATGGTTCCTATCACAAAATATCGCACATTGGAAATGCACACATATCCATGGCTCATTCCTCCATACCTTTAAAGAATGTTCTTGTTGTTCCAAATGTAAAAAAAAATATCATTTCTGTGTCAAAGCTTATCGATGATACTCAATCGTCTGTTGAGTTAACTCCTTCTATTTATGCCAAAGATGCTCGAACTAAGAAGACATTCGCTAAAGGTGCTCGCAAAGGAGACATGTATGTCATTGAAGAAGCTCCAAAGGTGTCCAAGTCTTGTGTTTCAGATTTATCCTTCCCCAGTCATAGTGAATTCAACATAATAGAATATGACAAGCCATCCATTTGGCATGGTTGTCTAGCCCATTGTAGTCGGTCTGTCATTCAAAGTCTTGTTGCAGACGGATTATTACAAAAGTTCAGTTAATGAGTCTAGCATGTGCTCAAGTTGTCATATTTGTAAGAGTCATGCTCTTCCTTTCCAGTCAATAAATAAGAGAGCTTCGAAGTTATTTGATACCATATATTTTGATGTTTGGGGGCCTGCTCCTATTTCTTCTTCTTCCAGGAGTAGATATTATGTTGTTTTTATTGATTCTTATTCTCGTTACACTTGGATTCAGTTCATGAAAAACAAATTAGAGGTTTTCCGTTTGTTCACCCAATTCCATGTCTTAGTCCAAAACAAATATTCTAGTAATATCGTGCATTTTCAATGTGATGGTGGTGGTGAATTCACTTCAAATGAATTCACTGATTTTTTATTAAATCATGGGATCACTAGACTGATTTCTTGTCCACACACACCACAACACAATGGCATTGCTGAGAGAAAGCATAGACAAATAGTTGAAAATGCACTAAGTATGATGCATAACACAGATGTGTCCATGAATTTATGGACTGAAGCTTTTCATACTGTTGTTCATGTCATTAATCGACTGCCATTATCTCTACTTGAGGGAAAATCTCATTTCTTTGTTCTACATCAAGAACAACTAAATTATGATGAACTACATGTTTTTGGATGCATTTGTTATGTTCATGTTGATGTTTCTTTGAAAAAAAAATTCCAAGATCGAGCTGTCATGTGTAGATTTGTGGGTTATGTAGAAAATTATAAAGGCTATCGCTGCTACAATCCAAAGACTGGACGTGTGCATATTTCACGACATGTTGTTTTTGATGAGCTTGGGTTGAAGGATTTAAAGGAGACAGGCAACACTCAATGCAAAAAATGATTTATATGATACATGGCTGAATGCTGAAATATTAGGCCAAGGAGCTGACACACACCACACACAAGGTATTGATGAGTTTGAGACAGCCACAAACACTCAATTGGAAGACACATCTTCATCTACTCAGTCCAACAACATGACTTCACCTAATCGTTTTTCAAGAGTAGTGTATACTTGACGATTAGTTCCAGAAATTGCCACGACTTGACCACGTAGATCGGAACATGTGCAACACCCCATTGATAGATGGGTAAGTTATGATAATTTCTCTTTGGATTTTCAGCTTTTCATGATAGAATTGAGCAAAAGGTGGAGCCAAAATGCTATTGGCACGCGTGCAAAAGCAACTATTGGGTCGAGGCCATGAATGAAGAAATGGCTGCGTTAAGTGAATGCCAAACTTGGGAGATTGTTCCTCGTCCAAATGGTAAGAATGTAGTGGGCTCAAAATGGGTTTACAAACTCAAGTATAAACCCGATGGAAGCATTGATAGATATAGGGCTAGACTTGTGGCTAGAGGCTTCACTCAGTAGTATGGGGAAGATTATGATGAGACTTTCAGTCCAGTCATCAAGATGGGAACAATCCGGGTTATCATGTCTCTTGCAGTCTCATATGGATGAACTTTGTATCTGTTGGATGTTAAAAATGCTTTTTTTCATGGCTTTCTTAAAGAAGAGGTATACATGGAACAACCCCCAGGTTATGCTACAAATGATCCTGCCAAATGGGTGTACAAGTTACAAAAATCGCTATATGGGCTTAAGCAAGTATCTCATTCATGGTTCGATAGATTTTCCCTTCATATACAGCAGGCTGGTTTTCGCATAAGTTCACTTGATCACTCCTTATTCATATATCATTCAGGTGAAGTTACCACTTGGCAATTCATATATGTGGATGGCATAGTTCTAACTGGAAATTCTTCATCTCATATATCCCATTTAAAGGAGGTATTGAAACAAGAATTCAAGATGAAAGACCTTGGCGAATTACGGTATTTATTGGCGTAGAGCTTGATAGAAACGGCGACACATTAACTCTTATGCAACATAAATATACTCTTGATATTTTGGACAGAGCAGGTATGACAAATTGCAAGCCCATACTACACCTAGTGTTCTCAACACAAAGTTGAAAGTCTCTTATGGGAGTGATGCATACTCAAATCCTTGTTTCTATCGGAGTATAGTTGGCATGTTGCAATACCTCACTTTTACCCGCCCAGACATAGTATATGCAGTGAATCAAGTATCTCAATTTATGCATGCACCTACAGAAGGGCATATGGATGCTACCAAACGCATTTTGCGTTATCTCAAGGCTACTCTTGGGGATGAACTTGTCTACACAAGACAATCATCTGTTTTCCATGGACACAACATTTCCACCTATATTGATGCAGATTGGGCAGGTGATCCAGACGATAGACGATCAGTTTTCAGTTATTGTCTATTTCTTGATTTCAACTCTTATTTGTTGGAGTAGCAAGAAACAATGTGCAGTTGCCAGATCCAGAACTGAGGCAGAATACAATGCAATGGCTGCAGGAACAGCTGAAGCTTCATGGTTATGTCATCTGCTTGGGAACTCTCCCTTCCCATTGCTCAATCATCTCTATACTGTGACAATCAAAGTGCAATCAAAATTGCTTTCAATCCTGTTCTTACATAATCAGACTAAGCATATAGAGATTTATCAACATTTCATTCGTCAAAAGGTTGAGGAAGACGAAATTGTTCCAATTTATATAGCCATGTCTCAACAAGTAGCTGACCTTTTTACTAAAGGTCTCATAGGACATCATTTATGGGAATTGAAGAACAAGTTGTGCATGATCAAACCTCATGCACAACTTGAGGGGGGATGTTAAGATTGTATGATTTGGATCGGGTCAACCAGACCCGACCCATCTTCTCCACACGCCCAATCATAATGGGCAGTGGCATACTTATAATTTTTAACATTGTTTTGTGTATTTTGTTGTATACCAAATCAGTATATAATTATATCAAGAGGCAGGCATTAGGGTTGCTGCTCTCTTTCTTCTCTCTCTCTCTCTCTCTCTCTTGTACGTGCAGCCGTTCCTCTTCTTCTCCTTTTGCATGTAACTTCATCTGGTGGTTTGGCATTAGATATCAAAATCTTACAAAAACCAGATGTTTTCTGTCTTCCATGGTTATTTTCAATTTATTTTGGATGCCACAAGATGTATTTAACAATAAGGTAGCATATAAGCCTCTAATAATATGGAAGTGTATTCTAGTTATCATTTGAATCCCTTAATTTAGTCCAAGGAGCATCAGCGATAGTTGATAATCTGGATCTGATTTTTCCAGATCCATACTTCTAAATACAATGTGGTTGTTGTAATTATTATTTGAATCCCATGATTTAGTCAAAAGGATCATCAGCCGTAGTTGATAATCTGGATGAGATTTTTCCAGATCCATACATCTAATACAATGTGGTTGTTGTAATTAGTTAGTCTCAGGGACTTTCGTCTTTGGAGTCGTTTTGGACACTTTCTGGATTTCCTTCAAACAGCACAGGGACTAGGAAATATTTCTATATATTATGCTTCAGAGTTTGGATTTTTATTTGGATCGTTATAAATGCGTTTTATTTGTCTTTTCCCTTCTACTCTTAACTGCCTTTAATTGTATTTGCAGTTCTGGATTATTATTTGTATATCTTGTGGCATATTTTCCCTTGCATCAAGTTATTCTTTAATTTAATGGTAACTTGTGTCCTCATTGTAGTTTCATTGTCAGAACCAAATTGGTCATTAAGCAATATTTGGTGGTTTCGTTGAAAGTGCAATCAGATTCATGCTGATGCTTGGTATATGGTTTTTAGGTGGAGCGATCTATACTTGTAACTGGATTTGGTTACGAGCATGATGATGCATGGGCTACTAACATTGATTTGTTCAAAGAATTTACAGACATCAGCAGGGTATAAAAGTTTATATAACTGTAAAGACAAGTTTCAGTAGTTCCTGAGTTCTTGTTTTTTGTCTAAAGTTGGTCCACTATATGTTATTTATGTAGGGTGTAAGAAGGCTTGGTGCCGCTGCTGTTGACATGTGCCATGTGGCATTGGGTATTGTAGAAGCATACTGGGAATATCGTCTAAAACCATGGGATATGGCTGCTGGGGTCCTGGTAATAATATCCCTGCTGATGGAATTCCTATGTTTCCTTTCTGCTTGCTGAAGCAGTATGTGCTGGAGGAGTAGTCAGTGTTATACCTTATAGGTTTTAAGTGCTTTTTCCATGATTTGCATTTTGATAGATATCGTTATGCTAACATCATGATCATGCAGAACTTTGGAACAAATTTGATTTCAGTTTCTTAAAAATTGACATTGTTGTTATGATTATATGTATATTGTATAATGCATCAACGACACTTTTTTCATGGCTACGCATGTCAATATCTTTCAATTCCTTTTTGCAAGAAGGAACTATTTCAACCATTCATGTATCTTTAGAAGATCAAGTAGCGATGTTCTTACCAAGCCACTTCCCATTCTTGACTTTACAAGATGTTGTAAAAGCTGAGAGCCTGAGCATGATCGACATCTACGCTATAGCTTGAGGGAAAGTGTTGAGAGTTAATATTAGTGTAGGTTCTTTTAATAAACACTTGGAGTCGTGGGCCTCTTTGGGTAAATAATAATAAGTCATGGGTTGATATTATTAATGCAGGAGGTCTTCTTTAATATTTATGTTCTATAGTTTGGACTTCTTCTACAATTTTGTTTACTGCTCCCTAGTCACTTTTAACTAAGGATTAGGGTTAATAGATGATTGAGCTTTCTCTGTCCCATCTCTCTTTCATGTTCTTCCTCTTCTTCTTCTTTAGACCTAAAATCTACAATCTCAATAAGATGGGGGCATGATTGACTTAATGTCACAACCCAACCTTTTGACCCTCTAACAAAATTTTTTTTTTCTAAACATAAAGCATTGAGGTGTGACGACACAACCATTCAAAAAGGAGGGACACATGGGAATTGGTTGATCCTCCATCTGGTTGTGATGTTGTGGGCTCCAAATGGGTATTTACCATCAAGTACCTATCTGATGGCTCAGTGGAGCGCTACAAAGCTCGTCTTGTAGCAAAAGGTTATACCCAAACCTATGGGGTGGATTTCTTTGAGACTTTTTCTCCTGTGGCGAGGATGGGCACCATACGTC
>JAANDH010002146.1:0-17336 GCA_011799765.1 Nymphaea thermarum | reverse complement strand
GCTCTAACCTAGGGGCAAACCGCAACCCTAGGAGAGAGAAAATCAATATCACTTAACTCAACAATTACACGTAAGTGACAAATATAAAGAGGGAGAGAAGAAGTGCCGCCTAGGGTACCGAGCCAGCCTCGGTACCCGCGCCCCACAGGACCGGGTCCAGATCTGGACCCGGTTCCTCATTACAGTATATTCTAACACTAATTTTAGAACTCCATTTTCTTCAATATCCTTATGTAATGTATTATATGTTCCTAAAAGGGTCCATAAGTTGTTTTCTATTAATAAATTTTACAAGGTCAATTTGTTCTATTTGATTCCATCCAAAACAAATGTTTCATTAAGGATCAGTCAGCATAAAGAGAAATTAGAGGGTCTAGTGCGAAATTACTCTATTACATTCAACTACTTCAACCAGTTAGCTTGCAAGGGGCAAATAATGTTGCTTTGTTGAAAGATGTGTTTCTATTGAAAGGTGGCATGAGCATCTTAGCCACCTTGCTTATCTAAAAGTGAAGATAATTGATCAAAGATTTTGTCTATTTTTTGTTGATTCAAATGGTAATAAAAAATTGTATGATGTTTGTTTTTGAAATAATTTGTTCATATGTTTGGGGGCCCACTCCTGGATACCATGTGATTTTTGTCAACTATGTTTCAAAGTTTGCATGGATTTATTTGGTTGCACACATATTTGATGTGGCTAGTTCTTCTAAATTATTTAAATGCAAAGCCACAAAACTTTGCCAATAAAAATTTAAATATGTTCAATCTAATGGGGACAATGAATTTATAACTCTTAAGGACTTTCTTAAGCAAAATGGAGTAGGAAGACAAATTTGTGGTTTTGCTAAATGTTATCACTAAATTATTGTTGAGAAACATTTAACTTTGATGTAAAATGATGATATATCCAACAATCCTTATCATATGCCTTTACCGCTGCTATTTTGTTTAACAACCAAACCCCTATTGTTGTGTTGCATGCTAAATCTCATTTTGAAGTTTTATATGAGCACCTTTCCAATGGTAACTTTCTTAAGGTGTTTGGTTATAGTGTTTATCCATGTTTATCCATGTTTGCACCTTTATAGTTAGTATAAACATAAGTTTAAGTCTCACATACATGTCTTTCTTGGCTACTTCAATGTTGATAAGGGCTACATTTATTTTGACCCCTCTACTAGAAAAACCATTATTAGTTGTCATAGTGCTTTTGATGGGACCCACTTCTCCTATCTCAAGCAACTCATTCCAACTATTCACAATCATGCTCGTACCCTACCTATCTTACTGACAGCTCATTTACATTTTGAGGTCCAAATTGATGGTACCCCTTCTTTAACTAATGATTATTAATCTACCACAACTGATTCTATTTCTATTTTAACATTTCTCTCACCTTGTCATTACCATTCAACGGATCCCCATTAAATAAACATGTTTCTCAAGCTAAACCACCAATACTTTTCCTATAGCCCATAGCTGAATCCACCATATGATCACATATGGGACCTGAATGCTAAAGTTCATCAATCGATCTTATACCCATACCTCATACCATATTAGTGGTTGAACTTTCCCATGAACTAACAACTTATAGCTAAACCACTCAGTACATGCATTGGAGACATGCCAGGGATCAATAAATTTAGGTAGTTCAGAAGAATAAGACATGGACTTTAGTCCCCCCACCCCCGCCTCTTCCCAACAAGACAATCAATTATTGGATATAAATGGGTGACAAAAATGAAAAAGAAAACTGATGGATCTCTCAAAATATAGAAAGCATGACTCATTGCTAAAAGGTATAAACAAATGGAATGAGTTAATTATTTTGACAATTTTAACCCTATTGTTAAGCCTTTAGCTATTCACACAATGTTATTTATTGTTAGTTCCTCTCATTGGCCTGTTCAGCAACTTGATATTTACACATTCTTGCATGGGCTATTGATGGAGTAGGTTTATATGGCTGAACCTAATGGTTATGGAAAAACTGCGTTGTCCATCATATGTTTGTCCGTAGCACAAAGCCTTATATGGCTTAAAACAGGTATCAAGAGTTAGGCTCGACCCTCTTTCCATTTGGATGTCGTGCACTAGAAACTTGTCTTTATTTGTGCAATGTTATCAAAATTCACCTTATGATCCATGTAGATTATATCCTAATTACAAGGAAGTCAACCTATTATGTTGAAAAAGCATTGCTAAACACCAATTTTTACTTGAAGGGTCTTGGTATCTTACATTTCTTCCTTGACATTCACGGAACATGGACTTCTGATAGGTTGTTCTTGTTATAATAGAAGTATACTTTTAATTTGCTTCAACATGCAAACATGGGTGGCATCAAACCTATCTTTTCTCTTATGTCCACATCTATGACACTACTTTTCATGAACAATACTGGTAGAGCCTTGCAAACCTTCAACTCGTCCTTAATAAAGTGTATCAATTTTATGCAAACTCTTATGGTTGTTCACTGGACCACAATCAAGGACATATTTTGCTGCCACAAAGCAATACCTTCCTATGGAGTGTTCCTCAGGTCCTCTTCATGTTGGACCTTGAATGCCTACACTAACGTTCACTTGGCTTGTTGCCCCAATAATCACAAATTTACATGCACCTATGCCATCTTATCAAGCCTAATATCATTTCTTGCAATTTCAAGAAGCAACCTATTGTTGCCCACTCTTCAAACAAAGCTGAATATCATTGTATGACCAAGATAGCACTGTTGAAATATTTTGGTTTCATTGTCTAGTCTATGACCTTGGCATCACACTTCAACGTCCAACCATCATTTGGTGCAATAATTTCAGCACCACCTACTTGTCTACCAACGCAGTCCTCCATCAAGACAGCAAGCATGTAGAGAGTGACATTAGTTTCATTCAATTTCATGCTATAGAGGATTGTTTCTGCATGTGTAACATTTCATCCGCTCATCAGCTTGCTGATTCTCTCATGACTAAATCTCTTTCTATGGATGACTTCATTCGGCATTGAATCAAATTCAACATGCTTGCTAGCCCATTGAGTTTGTGGGGGATTTCAGAATACTGAATATGGAGCATCAAAGCAAGATCTAAAATCATGAAGAGACCACAAAAGGCAGTCTTAAAAATCAAGTTGTCATGCCAAAAATGAATGGGTCGTCTAAAGAAGGATGACAATGCAATTGAAGATAATAGAGCTGTCGAGGAAAATATGGTGGCCACAATTAATGAGGACAGATCTTGCCTAAAACAGAAAAATGAAGATGCCAAAGCGATGACAGCATGCAGAAGAATGGAATCCTCTCATAATGGGAACACGAACAGTCCAATAAATTCAAAGAGATAATTGGTCCTCAACAAATGTAACTCTCATATATACTATAGTGGAAAAGCACCTTGATGGATGTTGAGTAAGGAGGCATCATGGATGTAGGAGGGTCTCCTTTGAACCACCTCAAAATTTTGTTTTTCCTCCCTTGAGTGTTTCTTGTGATACATTCTCCTTATTAATTTCTTCCAGAAGCTTCTTGACCAAGTTATTACGCATATGGTGAAGAAGTTACCCTAACTTGGATAAGCTTTGATTGTACAATCGAGACCAAAATTTAAGATAGGTGAAGGCATAGACTATTTAAGGAACACTTTTTTTTTTCCTCAAAACATCTTTAAACTTAACGAAGGAATTACGTTTCTCACTTCACACACATGTGGGTACCACGATTTTTCTTCTTGTTTTTTTCCTTTCTATTACGTTTTATTATCCTCTCTCTGCCCTCCAAGATATATACCATTCTTCTCAAAAGTCTTTTAAGATTAAAAGTTGTATTGAGAGGTCAAGCATCTTCTATTGGGATGAGCATAAGCAAAACAAGTAAGTCTGGCATCTGATTGAGATTGTCTCATTCTTCAAATGCATGAGAAGAGGATGAATGGCCACTTTTCTCAGTATGCACTTAGATATTTCTTCTCATATGACAAAAAACTTTGAGTGCTTAGTTGATAACAGAAACATGACTAAGGAAAATGACACCAAAAGTTTCTCCACTCAAATTTTTACCTGTTCATCAAACACGCCTTGAATTTAGCTAGGATGAGGTGAACCGTGAAATTTACCTTCTTCCACTTTTTTCCAAGGGAACTATCTCTAAAAAGATTCCCCCTCCAAATCAGTGTGCAATCAAATGCTACTTAAGAGAGAAGATTTAGTTATGAAAGTCCTCTAATTTTTTTCTCTCATAAAATTAATTATGTGCATTTAATATTTTCTTTCGGATAAGTTATGCACACTTGCTTCAGTTCATAAACTTGCATTGTTGAATCCACCCGACATTACACTCACTTCTTTGATTTAGTTTCTTCGTTTCCTATAAAAATCCTGTTCTTTCTTTCCACTAATTAGTGAGATGGAACTTATGGGCCTTTCTTCATAGCAGCAGCTGAACTCATCCACAGACCTACTTGACTGCAGATTCACAAATACATTGCTGATTTGCTTAAGAAGTGAGACCCACGAAAGTTGAACTTTGTGCAAGTTTATGTAACAAACTGGACCTCAACAAGCACATGAGCTTCTAATATGGCTCTAAAAGGTTTGATTTAGTCAGTTGAATTCGTGGTTAATATAAGCCCAGTCAATGGTTCAATTGCTTTTAGCGTCATACTCCAATAAGCCTAAAGAAGGTTAATCCCTGCTAGTCTCGGGGTTTTATGCCGCTGAGAGATCAACAAAGTCTCCCAGCGTGGATGTAGTTTTCTCGAAACACAAACGAGAAAGTTCTTGATCCATGTCCAATGTGTCGCCACATGGACTAAAAGTTCCTCATTAAATTTCACCTTCCTCACCCTCTTCAATCAAACAAGGTTTAATTTTGATGTTTGAATTATCATAGTTCTATTTGTTGTTTTAATAAAGGGTAAAAGCAGGGGTAGAACCAGGATTTCATCCTTAGGAGAGCATGCCGGTCATGCAAAATACTACATAAAAGTTTTGAAATATTTTCACAGGAGCCAACTTTTATTTTTCAAAAGTTTTGCAAGGGCCAAACAGATAGTTTAAAAAAATTTTAACATGTAAATTTTAATTTTTCAAAGCAAGACAGGTTGCTATAGCCCCTAAGTAAAGGGTGATATTGTCTCCAGCTTTGGAATCAATTATTTTTCAAAAGGGTGCCAGGATTAGCCAATGTAATCGTTCGGGCGAATACTGTTTTCATTGGAATAAGAAGAAAAATAAAAATTTGTAGAAAATACCCAAAAACCAGAATAAGAAAAAAAATCACGGACTTAAATATTTATGTGCAAATTGTGAAGACGATAGGAGAAGGATTGGCAAGAATTCGAAACATTTGGAAGGAAAATTACTGAACATAATTTTTAAAGTAATTAAAGAACAGTAACGGATTGATTCACCCATTAAATATGTCCATTTTCTTATGTACTCGATTTTCTTCGAGCAGCCAATTCAAATCAATCTCCACAAACATCGGTTTGTTCAATTTTCACGTGGGATGCCATGGTTCCGGTATATGATTTAGTATACAAAATTGAATCCAAGGTATGCGTCGGATTAGCAAAGTTACACCTCATCATGACGTGATTTAGGTTTGCTCATCCTGGGTAGTCTTTGATGTTTCAGAAATTAAGTTTTTATAACGCTAATTTCAAATTTTAACTTTTAAATAGCTAAAATAGGGACTAAGTCCCATGAAGTGCAAGCATGACATGATAATTTTAAAAATTATATATATATATATATATATATATATATATATATATATATATATATATATATTAGAATCAATCGACTACTTCTATAACCTGATGGTTATTGTTTTTTATTTCATGTCACTAAAAACCACGGCTAGTTGCTTAACTATGAATTTTTTTGCAACTGTTTTTAACAACAACAAAAATATATGTGGGTGTGATATATATATATATATATATATTTATTGGTGACAAGTGAAAAATGCGTCGTGAAGAATTTATATGCATAAATGCATTCAAAATTTTAAAATTAATATGCAAAATGCAAAAATGGATGTCATTTTGATTTTGTCATGGATTTCCAGGAAACGTAATTGTTAACCTCCATTCAAAGCCTGTCCTTGATATCTGATGATACAAGAATGAAGCTCGACACGAACCCGCGTCCCTTGGTCCGTGCCCTTGTTAACATCTGTCCAAGTACGCCGTCGACCAGAATCCTGTGAACGTAGAAACATCAAGGGAGCTCTCTCTCTCTCGCTCTTTCTCCTTCTCTCTTTGACATCTTTGTGCATGCTGGAGCCTCCACGGCAATGGACATAGGCAGGTGGCCTCCTGAAGCAATTGCTGCGCCTCCAAATGCTCCACCATATTCCCACCATTACCCTCCTTCCCACCACCACCACCTTGCTTCCTCTTCCTTCTCCTACCCTCCTGTTTCTCACCCTCCCCAATCAAAGGATCCAGCGGCAGCAGCGGCGGCGGCATCGGCATCGACGGCGACCAAGCTTGCTCTCCACCACCAGGACTACGGTCTCCTGGTGGCCCAGTCCGCAACTCACCATTACGAGTACGTGGGACATGCGGATGCTTCACTGAGGCCTCCTGGTATCGAGTATGGCTCTCCTACCGCTGGACTTGGCAACCCCTCTTATGCGGCGCAGTCAATTGGGCCGGAGGCAGCGTATCAGGTCGTCTTTAGTTACCAGGAAGAACCACACAAACAGCAGGCCTTGTTGGCGAAGGAGTCGATTCGGCAGTACGGTGTTGACCCTCTCGCCTACGCCAACGTAAGGCTCTCTCTCTCTCCCTTTCTCGATTTCTGGAGTTGCTTCAGTTGGTTCCAGAGGATGAATTGCGCAGGTTGGTCGTCCTTTTATGTTGCTTCTTTACCTCATACTGCGTGTACCGGGTTGTGATGATGTAGCTTTCTAGCTTTCTTGTTGTTTGTCTTGTTCTATGGATGCATTTCTTTAGATTCTTCCTGATTTTTTAGATGATGTTGGCACCACCCTAAATGATGTTTCTTTAGGAGATTTTATAGTTCAGAACAGATGCCAAGGTGTCGATGGAAGAAATATGTTGTCAATGTAACACGACCAACTTAAGGGGCTAATTATTTATCTGTATGAGATCTTTTCATGTGCATATCATGTTAGGTGATGTTGGTCATGGCATTACATTGCAAAGCCAATTCTTACTATGTTTTTCCTTGTAACCTCAAAGATTGGATAGGATGAGAACACCGTTTACACATCATTTATATGTGTCTTCCTGGGCATTATCTTGGCAAGAATTGAAATGATCGCAAAGTTCGTTCACATTTATTCATGAAAAATTGGCTTTTCTGCCTCCAAATGTCATAATATATTTTAGGATTTCATGTAAGCCTTGGGATGCTCATAAAAAGAAGGTGTTAAAATACAAGCAAGAAAGTTAATAATGTAAAGGAAGATTATGAAAACATGAAAAGGAACGGAAATAAGATGATGAAATTTGGGAAGAAAAAATAAGTTTCATATAGAATAATGTAGAGAACTTATCAACATGTGGGAAAAAAAGATGAACAGGAAGAGAACTACAAAATCTGCATGCTTCTCGCATGTCATATGGTCATATTTTTCTTGAAATTGTTGATTGTCCAAATGAGGTTGGTATAACTGCATCTAGTCCTTCATCAAGAAACCTTTTTAGATTTATTTTTCTTAACATAAATCATGGAAATGTTTGAGACTTTATCACTTAAGAACTTGACATACAGATATTTTTTTTAGTCCATTTTCATGCATCTGTTGGGTTGCACTTGTGACTCTGATCAGGGGATCAAATATAAGAGAGATTTGCATGATAGTAGGCTAAGTCAACCATTGCTTATACAAGTAAATATAATACTGCACAGATGAAGGTGAATAGTTTACATAGTTTGAGGGGCTTCAATAGCTAGGCAGCTTTGATGTTGTTTAGGTAACACATTATTTTGCCTAAATTTTAAAATTGTGTAATGTACTTGCCACAACTATGGGGTTCTACATATGCTAAAATTGTGTGTCCTTCTCGAAAACATTGGTGACATCTAAGTTACATACTATCTTCTCTTTTTTATTTTAAACATTTTCTAAGACTAGTTTCTATTTTCTGCAGTTAGAGAAAAAACAAAATGGTTATCTGAAACTGCCAAATGATTAGTTGCATTTAATTTTGATCATTAATCAGTGACTGAGAAAATCTTGTTAACAGATCCACTGAGCTTTGTTTTGGATCCAGCATATGGACCCTTCAGGTCATTGCGAACAGCACAATTAATAATGTTGTTTGTCTAAAAATTGTCTTATACTTGTCATCAATTTGACATAATATGCTTCATATGCTTTTGAGTGTTATTACTTATTACTATTTATTGTTATTATCAATGTTTTAAAGTGGGTAGTGTAACATATATTAGCTAGGCCAATAGTCAGATATGTAACATAACATAACGTAATGTAACATAAAATTTGTATATTGAATTTCTTAATTTAAAAAATATCAAAAGAGGAAAATCAGATGAATTCATAAAAAAAAGGTAAAGAAAAATACCATTCCTAATAAAATCATAACAAACATATCATTCATAAACATTAGACATAACAAACTATCCATATAATGAACCTGCTTTTTATGCTTTCATGTTGATGTTTTCTCCAGTTGCCTAAACAATTGAAAAATAACAAACACATTATAGAACAAGTATATATTAGTGTATTAACTATTAACTTATAAAAGAAATGCATATTAGTTATTGTCTTTCTCTCAATTTCATATTGTATTGAACATGAACAAGACCATGAACCTGTTATATTCCAATGAACTCCTCTTCTTGGGTGAATTTGTTGAGAGATAGTCTCTTTGACTTCTATTTGCATTGCATGTTTCCTCAGCCACTCAGTAATTTAATTGCGATAATTTTAAGGTTTGGGGAACCACTCGCAAACTTATCCTACCATTCCTTTAAAAAAATAAAATACTAGGAAAACTAAGGAAAAACAAAATATGTATGGAAGATGAATGTTTAAAAACTGAATATAATTATACATGGAGACAATATTGTATGGTTCTGAATAACCACATTCCTTCTCATGTCACCTTGGACATTATTATATTATTTCTATCTCAAGATGAATGACATCTTCCATGTCAAACTCTAGGGCTAATGTTTCAATGTAGTTAATATCTTCTTATTTACTTCTCTTTCTATTTCAAATGTTGCTGCATATATCCATGCGAAATTTTGATGATAGGCTATTGAGTGAGGGCATGATAAAGTTACATATTCCGTCTGTAATCGACAATCTCCTAGGTACATTTACATAAAGTTTTCTTTTGCTTAAAGTGCTTTCCTATGCTGTTTTTGCTCTGTCAATGGCTTCATAGAGGTTCCCCACAGCAAACCCATCCTCATTATCGATGAACTCACATTATAGAGGCATGTGCCTCCTAGCTCTCTAGAAACCCTTACATAAATGCATATGGTTCTGACTTCACCTTGGATTTTCACTATTAACTATCTCAGAACTTTCACCAAGGTAATATTGATTTCCAATAACTTCATACATGATTCCTGAAACTAATTGTTACATCCTCTACTCGCAACTTCTCTTAGACTTCTTTTTATGTGCATTGGGATATACAACCCATTTATCACCTAAGAATATCTGCTTCAAAGCATTTCTGTTTTTCACTATGCTCTACACAGTTAAAACACTTGTAGCAAATTTCGTTGGTGCAAGGCAATAATCCACCTCCATGTATGTGTTTCATCATCAAAATCAAAACTTATGTGTGATTATAAGTTTACTTTGTGAGTTTTTTGGTATTGTTGAGCTGGTATTTTTTTTTTTTTTTTTACATTGCATCTATCTCACCAAGATCTGCAAGTGTTAGATTAATGCAATAAGTAGCACGTATAATCCAATAATGTCTCCTATTCTACTATTATCATTCTCTTTGCAGCTCTATAAATAGCTGCATTTAGGCCTACACTGTTCCAAAATGTCATTAGAAAATGATGTAATGCTTTAGTGGTATTGGAGCATCTAAGAAATCAATAGGCTTAAAACAAAATAATACACACGAAAGTTTATCAATGTTATTGTCATTCTACCTGTCCATCCATTTTATATAAGTAAGCACCTTGTTCCTTTCCAACTTATTCTTAATTTAATTCATCAGAATATGGCCTCATTTTTCTCATAGTATCGTCAAAAATTTGCCCCTTAATTGATTACAAAAGGGCATTTTGTACCCAGGGCATATAAAAGTAATTGTGGCTACAGTACGTTGAACGTGAATCAAAATTGCCACATTAAAAGGAATGCAAAGATTATTAAACCATCTCTTAACTGCATCATTCGCCTATTCTATTAAGTGTTTGGGACTCATAGCAGTCCTAATATCTAATCGAGAACTTGGTGGAATATGAGGTGACAAAAATTCCTAATAGTTGCACTTGCAAGTACTCCACCTGCCACTGAGTTTTCTACTAAAAAATTTGCATCTACACCTCCTTTTTATACTGGAGCTACGTCGAACCTCCATCATTCTTTTCCCTTTTGCTTTAAAACTAGACGCTTCTGGTCTTACACTTAAATCAAAAGTGGGAAGTTTATAAGCTTCATCATCCTTAATTTCTCAGGGTTGTCCATACCCAATTTTTACTCTGTTATATATCTCTCTCCCTTTTTTTTCAAGTTCTTAGACATTTTTTGGCACTAAATCTTATTACCTTTGGCTAATTCTTGGAGGTGCATGTGTCAACATTTTCATGTGGCTGAGCTAGATGATGCTTCAATCTGGCAATCCCATAGCAATCAGTTTTTACTAAATTTTTACCTGATTCTCAACTTATTGTCAACTTGAACACCGATGCACCATTACTACACATGATCATTGGAAGCCATTTTTCTTCAAATTACCACAAAGCTGTGGTAAAAGGCCAAAATTGTATGCCTTTCATAGTGAACAATACCTCCTACATGAGAAACGGGTAGTAGTAATCTTTTTCCAATGGGAGAACGATCTTTATGCATTAGGCCAACCTCAATTCCAAGTTTCCTTCCACAAAATGGCGAGATCTATCTTTTGTTCCACTCTTGAAAGTCTGTACTGCTCGATGTTGAAGGGTTTTTAAGCCCAAAATGCAAAAATCTAGGTTTGGGTCCCATTAAATTTTCACGAAGGCAATGTCATCTGATATGGCGCATATGGCATTATATCATACAATATGGCACTTGTCACATGGAATGTTGCAATACGGGCATGTTGCATCCTTATAACTAACATAAATCCTAATGGTTGTGTCAAGTAATGTGCAATATGGTAAACGCGCCACATTGAAACTTGCCATTAGTCACTCTCCCAGTGAACTTGTCACTTGTTGGTCTTGTCCTACCTTTTCTTTTTCTACTAGAGCTGCCTTTTGCGTCCACTCTTTTCTCCCTTGTGCTAGAACTAACCACTTTTGGGCTTCATAATTCTCAATTTCCCAAAGCTCACCATACCCGATTTCTGCATTTCCATATCTTTTTCGTGTTTTTCTTCAAAATATCAATCATTTGTTGGCATTGAAATTTTATAGCTTCTATTCAAACAGGTGCATGAGTCCATATTTTCATGCATTCTAAGTAGATGATGCTTCAATTAGTAGATCCCTATGGCAATCAACTCCTTACAACCTTTATGGTGAAAAAAACCTTTCACACATTAAACAAGTGAAAGCTCTCTTTCTCCAATGCGAAATCGATGTGGCATTCACAGGTCTACCTCAAATCATTATTTTTCTGCTCAGGGGCACAAAAGTTCCCCCTAACAAACCTCCTATAAGTGTCTGACTTTCCCCTAACAAACCTTGTAAAAATGTCTAAAATTACCCTTTACAAACCTCCTAAAAGTGTCCAAGGTTTTGTCAGGTACTCAGGGCCATATTGTATGCTATGATCCACAATGTGCCATATCATATGTGATATGACACATACCTTGATCAGTACAGGTGCATTACACCCTTCAAATTAGTTGTGTCTCACATGATATAAACTGATACATATATATTTGACAAAGTCTTATGTTCAAGCAGCTTGTAGTGCCAACAAAGATTCTCTCTTTTCCTGATATGAAGAACCCTTCATGTGTTGGTCAAATTGTTTTATAACTTCAATCATTGCTTGGAAAGAAGGCAAATTGACAGTTGAATGCAATTCCTGCTTGGTAAAACCATCTACTGATGGTTTGTCAAACCATTTCTCTCTCTTCTTGTATCAATCTTCATAGTTGTCTGTTTGGTTCTTGGAGAAATGCTCTTGGTTCCTTAATGCAAATAAAGGTTTACGGGAATCTTTTTTATCCAAATTCTTTTCTTTGACATCTGTGATTGCATTTGAATTTCTACCTCCTCATTTGCAGTTGTGTATATGATTCGATATTTTTCCCCCCTTTTTCAGCTTTCTTTTCCTTTTATTCTTGCATGTACCGATGGAGTACATTCCTAATTTCTGTTGTAGAGGTGGCACAAGTTGTGTCATTACGTCCTATGCCAAGTAAATGTTGTTCAACTCTATGAATTCCTCCAGGCAATGTCCTCTTACATTCTTGCATGTGAGTGCATTCATATTGCTCTTGTTGGTACAATAGGCCACTCCCGTAGGATCATTGGATTTTGGTACATAATGGATCTCATTCTCTTGCTTATCATACTTTTCACCTTCATTTGAAACATCATTTCTATTTGCATTGCTTGAACTTCCACCCATCTATGGATTTTGACTAAATTTGTAAATTTGTAACATACTAACGACCAAATTTATTAATTCGTAAGTTTATATTTTTGTGATAAACTAATAAAAAATCATCGGCTAATGAACAAAATATAATATACAATGAAATTATGAAACATAGATAAATAATTTAATAAACTTACAAACTGAAAATCATAGACTGATAGACACATTTATCAATCTCAATGTAACAATATAAGAATCATAAACAAAAGTATAATGTATAAGAATGACCAATGAACTAATAAACTGTAAACCAAAGACTAATTAATTAATAAACTTAATCAAAGACAGATAAGACAAACATATCAGTCTCAGACTCTCAATAATCGATATGAATTGTAGAGTCATAGACAAATAATTTGATATTTGATAAACTAATAAACTAAATCTTATACAGAATCACAGATAGAAAGTAGACAATTTACTGTAAGTAATAGACTGATAGACACACATATCAGTCTCAAAATGACACACATATACGTCTAATGATTCAATATAATATGTTATGCTAGACAAATAATTGAATAAACTAATAAGCTAAATCATATACAGATAGACAGTGTGTCACAGTATGAGTCTAATAAACTGTAAATCATAGACTGATAGACACACATATCAGTCTCAAAATGACACACAAATCAGTCTAATGATTCAATGAAACATAGAATGATAGACAAATAATTGAATAAACTAATAACTAAATCATATGCGATAGACAGTGTCACAATATATCAGTCTAATAAACTTTAAAGTGTAAATCATAGACTAATATACACACATATCAATCTCAAAACTTCACAGCATATCAGTCTAATGATTCAATGGAACATAGATAAATAATTGAATAAACTAATAAACTAAATCATAGACAAATACAGTATATCAGTCCAATAAACTGTAACTAAATTATAGACTGATAGACACACATTTCAGTCTGAAAATGACATGCATATCAGTCTAATGATTCAATGAAACATAGACAAATAATTGAATAAACTAGTAACCTAAATCATATACAATAGACAGTATATCAGTCTTAAGCTATAAATCATAGGCTGATAGACATGCATATCAGTATAAGACTCTAATGATTCAATGAAAGTTGAAACATATATAAACAATTGAGTAAAGCCATTGTCACAAATATTGTTCTTGGGAAAATATTGGCAAGGTTTTTCTCAGGTATTTCTTGGTGAAGTTTTTCTTCTCGGAAAAATCTTGGGAAATCTTGACAATTTTTTAAAAAGATCATAAAAATCATACAACCTAAAAAAAATGAAAAAATATGTAATCTCTAGAAAAAATTGCGATAAGATCGTGAGATTTTCATTTTGGAAAGATTTTCAAAAACTCGTGACTTTTTCCGAGATTTTCATGTTATTTGTTTTTCTTGAGAGTATCACAAAATTTTCTAAAAACTTGTGATATTTATGTTGTTACGTGATGAAGAAAGGGAGAACGAGAGAGAGAGAGAGACGGAAAAGTATATTTCATCTCGTGCTCTAATCTCTACTTAAAGGGAGATTAGGGCACGGCTGAGGCAGTTACAAGAGAAGGACAAATAAAATATTAAAAAGACAAAAAGGAACCCTAACTTTTAAATAGTCAAATAACTACCACATTTAAAACCAAACTTTCTAATTTCAACACTCCCCCTCAAGCTGGAGCATAGATATCAACCATGCTGAGCTTGTCACAACATCTAGAGAAATCACCAATCGGAAGAGCTTTAGTAAACATATCTGCTGCTTGGTCTTCAGAAGCTACATGAACTGTAGACACCACACCTTCTTTTATAAGATCACGAATATAATGACAATCCACCTCAATGTGCTTAGTTCTTTCATGAAATACTGGATTGTTTGCATAGCAGCCTTGTTATCACATTACATTCTCAAAGGAAGAGGAACATGAATACTGATATTCGTTAGCATAGATTTAATCCATGTCATCTCAGTCGCTGTTTGAGCCATTGCTCTATATTCAGATTCTGCACATATCGGTCTCAGATTCTCAATATGAATTCCTAGATAGTTTAATTTGAAAAACTAATAAAATAAATCATAGATAGATCGACTGTTTATCAATCTAATAAACTGTAAATCATAGACTGATAGACATGCATATCAGTCTCAAAATGACATGCATATTAGTCTCAAAATGACATGCATATCACTTGTGACTTGTGAGTCTCAAATGAATCAAATCTCAATATGACAAATAATAGACTGTAAGTTTATAAGTCTCAAATCTTAATAAACTAATAAGATTGTAAGTCTGTAAATCAAAGACTAATAAACAAAATATAATGTATACTGAATCAATGATTCAATGAAATATAGACCTATAAATAGAATATAACATATGATGAAATGATGACACATAGACAAATAAAATTGTTGAAATATGTTGTATTGGGACCGGATCCATATCTGGATCCGGATCCCTTGGGCGCGGGTACCGAGGACGGATCGGTACCCTAGGCGGCTTCTCCCCTCTCTCCTTTATATTCTCACTTATGTGTAATTGTTGAATTAAGTGAATAAGAATTTTCTCTCTCCTAGGGTTGCGGTGTGCCCCTAGGTTAGAGCTTCCCCGTGGTTTTTTCCTCGTTCTGAGGTTTTTCCACGTACATCGTGTGTTCGTTCCTTGGTCTATTCTTGTGGTTTGNACACTTTCCATCTTGCGCATATCCAGGCGGCATGTTCATATATACTTCTTCCTCCAGGTTACCATTTAAGAAGGCATTCTTAACATCTAGTTGATCCATGTTCCACTTCTTTTGTACTGCTAGAGCTAGGATAACTCTCACAGTTTTCAATTTCGCAACTGGGGCAAAGGTCTCAAGGTAGTCTATCCCATATTTCTGGTTAAACCCCTTCGCAACGAGGCGAGCTTTATAGCGTTCAACTGTCCCATCTGGTTTGTATTTCACGGTAAACACCCACTTGGAACCAACTAAGTGAGTCCCCTTGGGAATATCAACAACCTCCCACGTACTGTTCTTTGCCAGGGCATCCATCTCCTCTGTCATGGCCTGAAGCCATTTAGAATCCTTCCTAGCATCCTCTACAGTCCTGGGAACAACGGCCATAGAAAGAGATGTAATAAAGCACTTATAATCTTTACTAAGCTTGGCATAAGAGACAAATCTTTGAATGGGGTGAGAAGTACATGACCTGGTGCCTTTACGTAGGGCAATAGGGAGATCATCATTCATTGGACTTGGTTCATCCGGGGTGCTCACAAGATTGGGATTGAGAAAATTAAGGTATTTTTTGGGGATTGAAATTGCACGGTCTGAAACAGGACTTGTAATGAGTCAAAGGAAGTACACCTTAGATCTTCTAAAGGAGACAGGTAAACTGGGGTGCAGGCCGTTTCTCACTCCCATGGAGTCTGGCACGAGGATTAGTATCAAGACTGGGACGAGTTTGGATGAAGAAGGAAAAGGAAGATATCAGCGGCTAGTTGGTAAACTTATCTATCTCACTCTCACTCGTCCAGATATTACTTATGCTGTGGGTGTGTTGAGTCAGTTTATGCATGCTCCTACTGATTGCCATTGGAAAAGTGCTGAAAGAGTTTTGGGTTACTTAAAGAATAATCCAGGGAAAGAGCTACTTTACACTCGGCAAGAACAACTCAGCATAGAAGGGTACTCTGATGCCGACTGGGCAGGGTGTACAGACACTAGGAGGTCTACCACAGGATACTGCGTCTTTCTTGGGGGTAACCTTGTGGTTTGGAGAAGCAAAAGGCAAGAAGTGTGCTCCAGGTCTATTGCTGAGGCTGAATACAGGGCTGTTGCAATGGGAGTTACAGAGACGTTGTGGCTGAAAATACTGTTAAATGATATTGGGATTCAGATGAATGATAAGATGAAGATGTACTGTGACAACAAGTCGGCTATCAACTTGGCAAATAATCCAGTTATGCACGACAGAACAAAACATGTGGAAATCGACCGTCACTTCATACGGGAACGCATAGATTCAAAGGAGTTGATTCTACCCTATATGAAGTGTTACGCTCGGCGTTGTGACAGAGCGGGGCGGGTCAGGGTCCAGACCCGGACCCGAGCCCCACTCGCGTCAAGGGCCCGACACTGCCCGACTCTCCTCTTCTTTCCCCTTCTCCCCCGTTTTCCTGCGTTTCTCCCTTACCCACGACCGATCTTAGCGCAGAGGAGAAGGAGAAGACTGGGGAGGTGCCGGCGGCGGGCGGTGACGGCGGTGGCTGAGGCGGTGGCGAGCGGCGGCGGCGGCGGCAGCTCGAGGGTAAACCCCTCTCTCGCCCTCTCTGTTTATCTCTTCTCTCTTTCCCCCACCGTCCGAACCCTTTTTTTTCTTCTGGCTGTCTCTCTCTCTCCCTCTCTCTTCACCCGCACTCTCTCCCCCGCCCGTCCTCTCTCTCTTCACTCTCCCACCGACTCTCTCTTCTCTCCCGACCTCTCCCCTCACAGCCCTTTCTCTGTCCGAATCTCCCTCTCTGTCAGTGCTTCCTTTTTCCCTCTTTTGTTTCAGCTTCCCACGACCAC
>JAANDH010002145.1:2500-17345 GCA_011799765.1 Nymphaea thermarum | reverse complement strand
GGGCATCCAACCACAAAGTGGTCAGAGATGTTCCCTCCACCCTTTAATCTATGACGACTCTCGGCAACGGATATCTTGGCTCCCGCCACGATGAAGAATGTAGCGAAATGCGATACTTGGTGTGAATTGCAGAATCCCGTGAATCATCGAGTTTTTGAATGCAAGTTGCGCCCGAGGCCATTCGGCCAAGGGCACGTCTACCTGGGCGTCAAGCTATGCGTCGAACTCTCCACGTCCTCGTGTTAATCAAGATGGCCGCAGGAGAGCGGAGGATTGGCCTTCAGCGCCAAGTTTCAATGGCGTCGTAGGTTGAAACATTACAGTTGGCTCTACGATTTTGGTTGATGGCACAACAAGCGGTGGATTTCCCAGTGAGTTGTTGTGCCTCACCCGATCGAAAAGGCCCGTGGGACTCTTTTGATGCAAGTTATATCTTTTCAGTTTTTCTTGCTTCATCCTTAGCGACCCCAGGTCAGGCGAGATTACCTGTTGAGTTTAAGCATATCAATAAGCGGAGGAAAAGAAACTTACAAGGATTCCCTTAGTAACGGCGAGCGAACCGGGACCTGCCCAGAATGAAAATCGGTGGGCTTTGCCTTCCGAATTGTAGTCTGTAGAAGCGTCCTCAGCGACGAACTGGGCCCAAGTCCCTTGGAACAGGGCGCTAGAGAGGGTGAGATGATGTTGGGAAGCTCCTGATGTCCTGGCGCATGAGTGGTGTTGTGGCATGATCCGTCTGGTTGTTGTGGCTCTTCAGGCTTTGGAGGCTCCTCTTGAACCTCTGCTTCTTCTATTTCTACAATTTCAAGAGGCGGGTCACCCTCCGTCACTTCATACGATTCTTGCTCTACCGTATAAACCCTTATGTTCTTGCATCTGTGAGATGGATCCCAGTTCTCCTTGCACCAAAAGCATTGCTTGTTGCGGATCATCTCCTCTCTTTCTTCACGGGTAAGGTTTGGAGGTACTCTACTCCTATATACGGGTTTAGGCTCTTCCTTCCTAGGTGGAGCCGGTAACTGCTTAGGACGTTGAGGTGCTTCCCGACTCCTGGCGACATTAGGGGCAGTAGGGCCTCTCTATTGATGGTATAATTCCCGCTTCTTCTGCAACCTATCTTCTACGGATCGTGCTTTAGCAAAGCACCTCTTTAACTCCGTATTTGGCTCGGCCCTAACATCAATTTGGATCTCATCTTTCAGACCTCCTACAAAGGCTGCTATGAGCGCCTTAGGAGTCCAATCCACCATACATGCTAAGTCCTCGAACTTCTCTTGATAGTTCTGAACTGAGGAGGTTTGCTTCAAGTTGCGAAGCTCTATGTCAAAATCCACGTATGAAGATGGTCCAAACCTAAACAATAGGGCTGCCTTAAAATCTTCCCATGTGTAAATAGGCTCCTTGAATTTGAGCCATTTAACCACCTTCTTGCTTTACCGTCCACGTGCAAAGGAGCGGTGTAAAGCCATTCATCCTCTGGGATATTCTGACACGTGAAGTACTGCTCCACGAGGAAGATCCAATCTAAGGGGTCTTCGCCATTGAATCTCGGGAAGTCTATCCAAACTTGAGGGATTCTTGGTTGTTCCCTCTGCCTGAATGAGCGTTGTTGTTCTCTACGTGGTTCCCAGATAGGTGGGTCACGCTCAGGTCTATCTCCCCACCTACGTTCAGTGTTAACATTCTCCCACTAAGTTCCTCCAAACCTAGGCCCATATTGACTAGCCTGAGGCCCATAAGGCTCTCGGTTTCCTAACCCAGCTGTAGAATGTTGATGTCCTCCATTGTTTCCGTTATACCCTGAATGGTGGCCATTAGGCCCCCCAATGTTGATGGTTGGATCAACATGGTGGCCGTTATGTCCCCCATTGGTTCCATTATAATCCTCAAAAGGGTCTGGGTTCCAATCCGGTGGCGGCCTACTTGGCCCCGCCTGCACAAGCCAAGGTGGTGGTGTAGGTTTGGCACTAGGAGGGTCGCTCAACACACCCTTGTTCTTGTCTGGTCTAGGAGGAGGAGTAGATTGAGAAGGAGGAACCGGGGCAGGCCTTTGGTTGGCAGCCTGGTTAGCATTCATGGCCCTAAGTATCTCCTTAATCTCGTTGATCTCATTGAGCTTAGTCAATTGTTGTTTGTTCTCACTCATCTCCTGACGGATCTTGAGAACCTTGTTCTCAATGTGAACCATCCTACCCACGGCATGAGCCTCCAACTCAGCCGAAGGTACTTCTTCCTCGATTGAGGGGTCTGCCTCAACTTTGGGAGAAGCCTGAACTGTCTCTTTCCTTCGGGGCATGATAGAATGCCCGCTCCTCAAATCCATTGCAATAACAAATCTCAAGCAAACAAAGCAGAATCAAAGTCTACGCTAGCAAGTAGCAAAATCAAGCACTGCAAAACCAAATATGCAATTTTAAAAGCACTGAAAACTCTAACTCAAATCTGCCCTGCAACTTCTTCAAAGATGGCCGAATCTGAAATCTTTTTCAAAGGGTGCCGCGGGAGGGTGCTGAACTCCAAGGAGGCTCTGATACCAAATTGGTAGGGTCTCGCCTAGTGCCGGACAAGTCAGCCACGCCGATGGCCGTGCCTACCCCCAAGATCCCCTCGGACTCAGCCCTAGAATATCCTAAGTAAAGTAAATACAAACTAACTACCCAAGTCGGACAAACAACCCCGACTTAAAAACCAAATGCGGAAGCGATGTAATCTAAGAACTTGAAACTAAAACCCAAATATGAAAGCAATCAACTAATCAACAATGCGTGAATGAAATCTTTAATGCTAGCTATCAACTTAAAAGAAGGGCACGTCAACTAGAGATCTACCTTGCGACTCGTAAAGCCAATTTGAGAAGAGATTACACTCAAGAAACAAAAGAATTCACGGCGAACCAAGACTTCTAAGATCTTAACAATGCAATCTCTAATCAAATCAAACCAACGTCGTTGCACAAGTTCAATCACTAGAAGAAGAACCAACCTTTCAAGCCTCAAGCAAGTGAGGAGCTCGGAATCAAGGGAGAACGAAGCTTGCCGGTTGAGAAGAATCTTTGCCGGAAAAGTGTAGGAGCTCTTCCCTTGAACGCCGGATGAAGTGGGGACCTGCTGGTTCTTTGCCGGAAAAGGTCACCGGAAAAGTAGCAGCAGCGACCGGAGGTGGCCGGAGTAGGCCCGCCGGTGATATGGAAGCGCTAAGGTGATCGCCGGTAAGGAGTATGCTCGCCGGTCTTCACCAAGGAACTCCAAATGTGGGCGCCGGAAGTGGATGGGACCAGCTGGAATGTCCGCCAGAAGACTGGCCGGAATAGTGACAGCGGTGGCCGGAAGTCGCCGGAGGTTGCTGGAGGACGCCGGAGGCAAGCACCGCCAGTTCTAGGAAGCAAGGATGCAGAAAGGCTAGCCCGCGGTTTTCCTTGTGAGCTAGGACTAGAACCAACTAGGGCGGACTTGGACTAGGTAATGTTTCCAAATGGGTCCGGGTTAGGTCTAGGAAGTGGGCTCGGGTCTAGGTAGACTAGGCCAAGGGGGTCACGTGGGTCAAAGGTGGGTTCGGTTTGACTAAGGGACGAGGGTTAAACAAGAGTTCCTAAATTTTGGGAAGGGTAGGTCTAGTCTAGGTTCGAGCTAGGAAATGAAATGGTAATGGGCTCGGTGGCAAGGGGGACCAGGTGGGCTCGAGCGAGTGGTAGGTGGGTGAGGTTTGAGAGGTGGGTGCTAGCCTAGACTAAGCCCCAAATGGTTAGGGCTAGGTGGCACTCATGGAGGCTATCTCCCAAATGTTAGGAGAGAGGCTACCTAAAGTAGAAGGACGGCTGGTAGGTGGCACCAAATGTGGCTAGGTGGCGGCTTGGGGCTGAAGGGTCGAGCAAATGGTAGGCTAGGGCAAATGTAGGACTCTAGGTGGCGAGCTAGGGACGAGTCATCCTAAGGATTCTAGATGGTTCCTAGCTAGGTGGCGAGGTGGCTCCACAAACTTCTCACCAAATGGTAGGCGGCGCCCACCAAATGTGAGTCAAGGGCGAGCTGGCTTCTCTCAAGCTCCAAGATCACTCCACGTGTCAAGATGGACAGATGAGATGGCGAAGGGCCCAAGGATGAGATCAACTTACCTCGCACGTAGGAGAGCCGGCCGGAATCTTCCAAATGTGCTGGCGCCAAGAGCAAGCCCAAATGTTCGCCGGTTTTCCCCAAATGATTGCCGGATCACCAAATGTTTGGTATCTTCGCCAAATGTAGCTCGTGGGGAACAACTTTGAATTTCTGCTCCACAGCCAGAAATACCAAATGTTGGTCGGAAAAAGAGCAGCGGTGGCCGGAATGCCCAAATGATTGCCGGAATTTAACAAATGTTAACCGGAAATAGCCAAAACTCGCCGGAATTCACTTCTTTTCTTTTCTTTTCTTTTGGGCGTTCTCTTTTCTTTTCTTTTCTTCTTTTCACGCCTCTTTTTCACTTTCTTTTTCTTTTTCTTTTTCTGTTTTTCCGGTGAGAATTCCAGCTATGAACCGAGCACAAAAATATGAAATTAAAGGCTCAAATTGCCGGCCGAATTACACCAAATTGAAAGACAAGCACTAGAATCCCTTGACTCGTCCTTGTGCCTTGTAAGAGATGATTTAAAACAGGTTTCCACCGTTGGTTTTGTCCCCCAAACTCACGGTTTGAACCGTGGGAAAGAGGCAATTCCTTGCCGGAATCCTATTCTAAAGCAACACAACAAAATCCACAAATAGGATCAAGTTCTCACGTACTAACCTTTCCGGTATGAAGCGCAAGTCGTCTACTTCTCCTTCTTCGTTGCCGAAGAGATTGAAGTCTTCCTGTGGGCTGTTTGGCCTCTACTCTTCCTTCGTGGTTCAAGGAAGAGTGCACCTTGGCAGCCGATTGCTGAAGTGGGGAAAAACCGTGGAACTTGGGAGCTTCTTCATGCCGGAGCAAGAGGAGAACACCAAGCCGTCGATCCTTTGGGCGATTGGTTGAGAAGAGAAGAAGAAAACGAGGAAAGGAGAGGAAGAAGCCCTCGGGTTCTAGAGGAGAAGCTGAATTCCAGCAAGAGGGGCGAAATCCCCAAATGTGGAACTCGAGAGAGGGAGAAGAGATGTGGAGGAGGGGGCGTGCGAGAGAGAGAGAGCTAGAGCTCGAGGAGAGGAGAGAGAGATGAAACTCGACAATGAACTCCAAAATTCAATTCTTTGATACGAACTCAATTGAATTACAAGTATTTATATGCTGGAAAGAAAACAGATCTAAACATGTGATCCGGATCTCAAGACTGAATTAAATTGCTGAAACAAATGGCACGAAGCAAAGACCAAAGCAAATTGCGCAAAATCAAATCCTAATTCCTAAATCCGACCCTCCTCTTGTCTGAGTACACTTGGACATTGATTTGGATCGAACTTCACCTAGAGACACCCTAGGTCGGCCCTAAGATACCAGGTTCGAACACGGCTTGAGTGGGCTTAAACATAACCGGACTTGACCCACCCGTTTGGAAATCTGAAACCTCGCTTAGAGCCTTAGCACTTTCGCCCGCACCTCCCTCTGCTTCAACTCCAAGCATCTCTTCATCGGCTGAACCTAGCTGCAACGCACCTCCCACTCCTCCCTCTTGACCCGAGCCCGGGTCATTTGAGCTGGGTTCAGCCCTAACCAAGTGGTTGGCGGACTGCCTCCGCCCTCTATGGCTGCTCTCGGCCACGTCCGTGGCCGCTCTAGGCCATGTTGAAGGTTGGCCCGTATCAGTTCCACCCTCCTGAGGTGGAGCTTGTCCCGAAGCTCCTGAACGAAACTGAGTCTTTATCTTGTCAAACAACTCCCATGAAGTGCCACCACCAATACCTTCACATTCAATCATCACCTCATGGCGAGGCCTTCCATTACGAGTCACCCATCTATGCTTCAGTATCCGGTAAGGTCTGGGAGTGACATCTGGCAAAGGCTCCACCTGTTCGGGGACTGGTCCATGGTGAGGCTTCAAGCGGGAAACATGAAAAACCGGATGGACAAGAGCTGTCGGTGGCAATGCTATGCGATACACGGCCTTCCCGATCTTCTGTAGTACCTGAAAGGGCCCATAATACCTTGGCAAGAGTTTTGAGTAGGGTTGCCCAAGCAACGATTTCTACGTCATTGGTAGTCTTTTCAACCAAACCATGTCTCCTACCACAAACTCTCGATCCTTACGCCCCTTATCATGAGCCTTCTTCATCCTTGCTTGTGCTCTCTCAATGTTCCTTTTCAAGGTGGCAAGGATCTCATCATGGTTCCTGAGAGTGCAGTCAACTTCCTCATCCCTTGCAGTGTCAACTTCATATCTGGGGACTGACGTTGGTGGGTAGCCGTACAAAGCCTCATAAGGTGTCACGTCGGTTCCAGAATGCAGGCTGGTGTTGTAGGACCACTCAGCCCATGATAAGTACTTGACCCACGTGTTGGGCCTCTCACCTGCAAAACACCTAAGATACGTCTCTAGAGTCCTGTTGACTACCTCACTCTGCCCATCCGTCTGTGGATGATGGGCAGTGCTGAAGTTGATAACCGTTCCTGCCATCTTCATGTATTCTCTCCAAAAAGCGCTGAGGAAGATCGAATCACGATCGCAGACAATAGATTGTGGCATGCCATGAAGTTTCCCGATGTTGTCTTGGTATAAGTTTGCTACCATCGGTCCTTGGTAGTGTCTGGGCAATGCCACGAAATGACTGTATTTGGTCAATCTGTCGACCACAACTAAAACTGCTTCCTTACCCTCTGATCTGGGCATCGCATCAATGAAATCCATCGATACATCTTCCCAAGGCTTGTCAGGAATAGGCAGAGGGTTCAGGTGCCCTGGAGGCTTGGTCGCCTCGTAATTCTCTCTTTGGCATATGGGACAGGCCTTCACGTAGTCTCTGACATCTTTCTTCATGCCGTCCTACCAAAATTGAGCCTTGATTCGTCCCATGGTCTTAGCCACGCCCTCATGACCTGCAACGCTTGAATCATGGAAGTGCTGAAGTAGTTCTTGCTTGAGGGCTGAATCCTTTGGGACAAAGGCTCTTCTCTTCTTGCAAAGAATGTCCCCTCTCAGAGTGTAGTGAGGGATTGATCCAGGGTTCTGACGTGTGGACTGCTTGAAGAGTCGTAAGTTCAAATCCTGATCTTGTTCTTGAATCAATCTCTCCCATATATCAGTTCCAAGCACTGAGAGAGTCCTTAACTGCTTAGGCATGCGGGATAAAGAATCCGCGGCAGAGTTCTTCGTCCCCTTCTTGTACTCAATTGTAAAATCGTAGCCAAGAAGCTTGGCCAACCACCTTTGTTGTGTAGGGGTCGAGACTCTCTGTTTCACCATGTAACGCAGACTGCTATGATCGGTCCTTACCACAAATTTCCTTCCGATCAGGTAAGGTCTCCACTTATCAACCGCCAAGACTATCGCCAAGAGTTCTTTCTCATAGGTCGACTAGGGTTTGGCTCTGCTGGTTAGAGCCTTGGACATGAAGGTGATGGGATGGCCTTCTTGACTTAAGACTGCTCCTACTCCAATGTCACTGGCGTCAGTCTCGATCACGAACTCCTTGGAGAAGTCCGGCAATGCAAGGACAGGTGCGCTCATCATAGGAACTTGAGCTTCTCAAAAGCTTCTCTTGACTTATCATTCCAAGCAAACTCTCCTTTCTTCAGCATGTGTGTCAAGGGAGAAGCTATTAACCCGTACCCTTTGATGAACCTTCTATAATAGCGAGTAAGACCCAAGAATCCTCTCATACCTCGGGGGTCTTTTGGCAAGGGCCACTGCTCCATAGCTTGAAGCTTCTCAGGGTTGGCTCTAACTCCTTCATGTGATACGATGTGTCCCAAGTAGCCGATAGAAGTCTGCCCGAAACTGCACTTTGACATCTTAGCGAACAGAGTGTTCTCTCTCAAAATCTTCAGCACGATGCGAAGATGTTCAACATGTTGTTCCAAACTCTGGCTATATACTAGGATGTCATCGAAAAACACCAAAATGAAGTCTCGGAGAAATTCCTGGAACACGTCATTCATGCACCTCTAGAAGGTAGCCGGTGCATTGGTAAGCACAAACGACATAACTAAAAACTCATAATGACCATCGTGGGTCCTAAATGCCATTTTGGAGATATCCTCCTCGTTCATCCTTATCTGGTGATAACCAGATCTAAGATCCAGCTTCGAGAAAACACGAGCTCCATTTAATTCATCCAATAGCTCATCAATGACGGGAATTGGATGTCTATCCTTAACAGTCGCTTCATTCAATGCCCTATAATCCACACAGAATCGCCACGTGTTATCCTTCTTCTTGACTAATAGAATGGGTGAAGAGAAGGGGCTTGAACTAGGCCTAATAATGTTGCTCTCTGGCATTTCCTTCACTAACCTCTCTATTTCCGATTTCTGCGCATACCCATATCGATATGGGCATACATTCACTGGTTCGGTGCCATTAGCTAACACGATCCTGTGGTCATAGGACCGTTGGGGTGGTAGTCCCTTAGGCTCATCGAATATATCACCGAACTCACTCAATACTTTCTGTACTTGCTCAGGGACGTCATCCCCTGAGTCTTCTGCAGAGTGCAAGTCCTCTGCAACCGATACCAACCATGCCGCAGGTTGATGCACCATGATGGCCTTCAGTGCTGCCTTCGTCTCCAAAGTAGGATCAACTGCCTTGAACACCACTTCGTCTCCACCCTCCTTAGGTAGACACATCTCCATTGTGGAGAAATCCCACCATATTTTTCCTAGAGTCTTAAGCCATTTGACTCCAAGAATGATGTCCACGTTAGGAAGGGGAACGACCAATAGTTCCACCTTGAATGACACCTTCTGCAAGGTGATCTCTACATCCGTACACTTCTGGGTGCAGGAAAGGCTCTCTCCATTTGCAACCAAAATCCGAAAGGCTAAGTGCTCCTCTATGCTGCTTCCAAGTCTATCGGCAATGTGCTCACCAACGAAGTTGTGAGTAGCTTCTGTGTCGAGTAGCACTAGCACTTTGAGGTTGCCCACACGTCCTACAACCTTCATCGCATCCGGTTTCTTTGGGTCGTCCATCATGTGGCATGATCCGTCTGGTTGTTGTGGCTCTTCAGGCTTTGGAGGCTCCTCTTGAACCTCTGCTTCTTCTATTTCTACAATTTCAAGAGGCGGGTCACCCTCCGTCACTTCATACGATTCTTGCTCTATCGTATAAATCCTTATGTTCTTGCATCTGTGAGATGGATCCCAGTTCTCCTTGCACCAAAAGCATTGCTTGTTGCGGATCATCTCCTCTCTTTCTTCACGGGTAAGGTTTGGAGGTACTCTACTCCTATATACGGGTTTAGGCTCTTCCTTCCTAGGAGGAGCCGGTAACTGCTTAGGACGTTGAGGTGCTTCCCAACTCCTGGCGACATTAGGGGCTGTAGGGCCTCTCTACTGACGGTATAATTCCCGCTTCTTCTGCAACCTATCTTCTATGGATCGTGCTTTAGCAAAGCACCTCTTTAACTCCGTATTTGGCTCGGCCCTAACATCAATTTGGATCTCATCTTTCAGACCTCCTACAAAGGCTGCTATGAGCGCCTTAGGAGTCCAATCCACCATACATGCTAAGTCCTCGAACTTCTCTTGATAGTTCTGAACTGAGGATGTTTGCTTCAAGTTGCGAAGCTCTATGTCAAAATCCACGTATGAAGATGGTCCAAACCTAAACAATAGGGCTGCCTTAAAATCTTCCCATGTGTAAACAGGCTCCTTGATCTTGAGCCATCTTAACCACCTTCTTGCTTTACCGTCAACGTGCAAAGGAGCGGTGTAAAGCCATTCATCCTCTGGGATATTCTGACACGTGAAGTACTGCTCCACGAGGAAGATCCAATCTAAGGGGTCTTCGCCATTGAATCTCGGGAAGTCTATTCGAACTTGAGGGATTCTTGGTTGTTCCCTCTGCCTGAATGGGCATTGTTGTTCTCTATGTGGTTCCCACATAGGTGGGTCACGCTAAGGTCTATCTCCCCACCTACGCTCAGTGTTAACATTCTCCCACTGAGTTCCTCCAAACCTAGGCCCATATTGACTAGCCTGAGGCCCATAAGGCTCTCGGTTTCCTAACCCAACTGTAGAATGTTGATGTCCTCCATTGTTTCCGTTATACCCTGAATGGTGGCCATTAGGCCCCCCAATGTTGACGGTTGGATCAACATGGCGGCCATTATGTCCCCCATTGGTTCCATTATAATCCTCAAAAGGGTCTGGGTTCCAATCCGGCGGCGGCCTACTTGGCCCCGCCTGCACATGCCAAGGTGGTGGTGTAGGTTCGGCACTAGGAGGGCCGCCCAACACACCCTTGTTCTTGTCCAGTCTAGGAGGAGGAGTAGATTTAGAAGGAGGACCCGGGGCAGGCCTTTGGTTGGCAGCCTGGTTAGAATTCATGGCCCTAAGTATCTCCTTAATCTCGTTGATCTCATTGAGCTTAGTCAATTATTGTTTGTACTCACTCATCTCTTGACGGATCTTGAGAACCTCGTTCTCAATGTGAACCATCCTACCCATGCCATGAGCCTCTAGCTCAGCCGAAGGTACTTCTTCCTCGGTTGAGGGGTCTGCCTCAACTTCGGGAGAAGCCTGAACTGTCTCTTTCCTTCGGGGCATGGTAGAATGCCCGCTCCTCAAATCCATTGCAATAACAAATATCAAGCAAACAAAGCAGAATCAAAGGCTACGCTAGCAAGTAGCAAAATCAAGCACTGCAAAACCAAATCTGCAATTCTAAAAGCACTGAAAACTCTAACTCAAATCTGCCCTGCAACTTCTTCAAAGATGGCCGAATCTAAAATCTTCTTCAAAGGGTGCTGCGGGAGGGTGCTGAACTCCAAGGAGGCTCTGATACCAAATTGGTAGGGTCTCGCCTAGTGCCGGACAAGTCAGCCACGCCGATGGCCGTGCCTACCCCCAAGATCCCCTCAGACTCAGCCCTAGAATATCCAAAGTAAAGTAAATACAAACTAACTACCCAAGTCGGACAAACAACCCCGACTTAAAAACCAAATGTGGAAGCGATGTAATCTAAGAACTTGAAACTAAAACCCAAATACAAAAGCAATCAACTAATCAACAATGCGTGAATGAAATCTCCAATGCTAGCTATCAACTTAAAAGAAGGGCACGTCAACTAGAGATCTACCTTGCGACTCGTAAATCCAATTTGAGAAGAGATTACACTCAAGAAACAAAAGAATTCACGGCGAACCAAGACTTCTAAGATCTTAACAAAGCAATTTCTAATCAAATCAAACCAACGTCGTTGCACAAGTTCAATCACTAGAAGAAGAACCAACCATTCAAGCCTCAAGCAAGTGAGGAGCTCGGAATCAAGGGAGAACGAAGCTTGCCGGTTGAGAAGAATCTTCGCCGGAAAAGTGTAGGAGCTTTTCCCTTGAACGCCGGATGAAGTGGGGACCTGCTGGTTCTTCACCGGAAAAGGTCACCGGAAAAGTAGCAGCGGCGACCGGAGGTGGCCGGAGTAGGCCCGCCGGTGATATGGAAGCGCTAAGGTGATCGCCGGTAAGGAGTATGCTCGCCGGTCTTCACCAAGGAACTCCAAATGTGGGCGCCGGAAGTGGATGGGACCAGCTGGAATGTCCGCCGGAAGACTGGCCGGAATAGTGACAGCGGTGGCCGGAAGTCGCCGGAGGTTGCTGGAGGACGCCGGAGGCAAGCACCGCCGGTTCTAGGAAGCAAGGATGCAGAAAGGCTAGCCCGCGGTTTTCCTTGTGAGCTAGGACTAGAACCAACTAGGGCGGACATGGACTAGGTTAGGTCAAAGTAGGCTCGGACCAAATTTTTCCAAATGGGTCTGGGCTAGGTCTAGGAAGTGGGCTCGGGTCTAGGTAGACTAGGCCAAGGGGGTCACGTGGGTCAAAGGTGGGTTCGGTTTGACTAAGGGACGAGGGTTAAACAAGAGTTCCTAAATTTTAGGAAGGGTAGGTCTAGTCTTGGTTCGAACTAGGAAATGAAATGGTAATGGGCTCGGTGGCAAGGGGGACCAGGTGGGCTCGAGCGAGTGGTAGGTGGGTGAGGTTTGAGAGGTGGGCACTAGCCTAGACTAAGCCCCAAATGTTAGAAGAGAGGCTACCTAATGTAGAAGGACGGCTGGTAGGTGGCGCCAAATGTGGCTAGGTGGCGGCATGGGGCTGAAGGGTCGAGCAAATGGTAGGCTAGGAAAAATGTAGGACTCTAGGTGGCGAGCTAGGGATGAGTCAACCTAAGGATTCTAGATGGTTCCTAGCTAGGTGGCAAGGTGGCTCCACAAACTTCTCACCAAATGGTAGGCGGCGCCCACCAAATGTGAGTCAAGGGCGAGCTGGCTTCTCTCAAGCTCCAAGATCACTCCACGTGTCAAGATGGACGGATGAGATGGCAAAGGGCCCAAGGATGAGATCAACTTACCTCGCACGTAGGAGAGCCAGCCGGAATCTTCCAAATGTGCCGGCGCCAAGAGCAAGCCCAAATGTTCGCCGGTTTTCCCCAAATGATTGCCGGATCACCAAATGTTTGGTATCTTCGCCAAATGTAGCTCGCGGGGAACAACTTTGAATTTCTGCTCCACGGCTGGAAATACCAAATGTTGGCCGGAAAAAGAGCAGCGGTGGCCGGAATGCCCAAATGATTGCCGGAATTTAACAAATGTTAACCGGAAATAGCCAAAACTCGCTGGAATTCACTTCTTTTCTTTTCTTTTCTTTTGGGCGTTCTCTTTTCTTTTCTTTTCTTCTTTTCACGCCTCTTTTTCACTTTCTTTTTCTTTTTCTTTTTCTGTTTTTCTGGCGAGAATTCCAGCTATGAACCGAGTACAAAAATATGAAATTAAAGGCTCAAATTGCCGGCCGAATTACACCAAATCGAAAGACAAGCACTAGAATCCCTTGACTCGTCCTTGTGCCCTATAAGAGATGATTTAAAACAGGTTTCCACCGTCGGTTTTGTCCCCCAAACTCACGGGTTGAACCGTGGGAAAGAGGCAATTCCTTGCCGGAATTCTATTCTAAAGCAACACAACAAAATCCACAAATAGGATCAAGTTCTCACGTACTAACCTTTCCGGTATGGACCGCAAGTCGTCTACTTCTCCTTCTTCATTGCCGAAGAGATTGAAGTCTTCCCGTGGGCTGTTTGGCCTCCACTCTTCCTTCGTGGTTCAAGGAAGAGTGCACCTTGGCAGCCGATTGCTGAAGTGGGGAAAAACCGTGGAACTTGGGAGCTTCTTCATGCCGGAGCAAGAGGAGAACACCAAGCCGTCGATCCTTTGGGCGATTGGTTGAGAAGAGAAGAAGAAAACGAGGAAAGGAGAGGAAGAAGCCCTCAGGTTCTAGAGGAGAAGCTGAATTCCAGCAAGAGGGGCGAAATCCCCAAATGTGGAACTCGAGAGAGGGAGAAGAGACGTGGAGGAGGGGGCGCGCGAGAGAGAGAGAGAGCTAGAGCTCAAGGAGAGGAGAGAGAGATGAAACTCGACAATGAACTCCAAAATTCAATTCTTTGATACGAACTCAACTGAATTACAAGTATTTATATGCTGGAAAGAAAACGGATCTAAACATGTGATCCGGATCTCAAGACTGAATTAAATTGCTGAAACAAATGGCGCAAAGCAAAGACAAAAGCAAATTGCACAAAATCAAATTCTAATTCCTAAATCGGACCCTCCTCTTGTCCGAGTACACTTGGACATTGATTTGGATCGAACTTCACCTAGAGACACCCTAGGTCGGCCCTAAGAGACCAGGTTCAAACACGGCTTGAGTGGGCTTGAACATAACCGGACTTGACCCACCCGTTTGGAAATCTGAAACCTCGCTTAGAGCCTTAGCACTTCCGCCCGCACCTCCCTCTGCTTCAACTCCAAGCATCTCTTCATCGGCTGAACCTAGCTACAACACACCTCCCACTCCTCCCTCTTGACCCGAGCCCGGGTCATTTGAGCTGGGTTCAGCCCTAACCAAGTGGCTGGCGGACTGCCTCCGCCCTCTATGGCTGCTCTCGGCCACGTCCGTGGCCGCTCTAGGCCAAGTTGAAGGTTGGCCCGTATCACAGACACTGCCCGGAACACTAGTGAAACACTAGGCAAAAAAATTTATGGTAGGCCAAGTGATTTTCGCGTCAGCCCCTTTTACTCGGGAGCGATCGCCCACAACACCGATAGGGGGAGTGCATTTTAGCCGATCCACGGACACTGCCTGGAACACTAGTGAAACACTAGGCAAAAAAATTTATGGTAAGCCAAGTGATTTTCGCGTCAGGCCCTTTTACCCGGGAGTGATCGCCCACAACACCTACAGGGGGAGGGCATTTTTTCCGATCCACGGACATTGCCCGGAACACTAGGGAAACACTAGTGATTTTCCCCAATTGTTCAAAAATATTTATGGTAGACCAAGTGCCTGTGGGTTATATGCTGCCGCAAGTGCACACTATCCCTCGGCCCTGCCTAGCCCCTCGGCCTGCAGTGCACGCTGTCCCTCGGCCCAGCCTTGCCCCTCGGCCTGTACTGCACGCTGTCCCTCGGCAAGCAGTGCACGCTGTCCCTCAGCCCTGCCCTGCCCCTCGACCTGCAATGCACGCAGTCCCTCGGCAGCGCACGTGGTGTTCCTCAGACCTGGATCGGATACACTAGGTGGATCCAAAAATTTATGGTAGACCAGGTGATTTTCGCGTTAGCCCCTTTTACCCGGGAGCGAACGCCCAAAACACCTATAGGTTGACCCATCTGCTCGAATCGACTGGTGCCCCTCGGCCTGCAGTGCACGCTGTCCCTCGGCCCTGCCTTAACCCTCAGCCTACAGTGCACGCT